>VBSM01000605.1:33159333-33189595 GCA_008086735.1 Cheirogaleus medius | reverse complement strand
TCGGCCTCCCAGAGTGCTAGGATTACAGGCGTGAGCCACCACGCCCAGCCCTGTGTGAGGCACTTTTAAACAAATATTTGTATGTGCTTGCCAAGTGGTAGATTCTGTCTTAAGGCACTTGGAAAATAGCAGTGAACAAAACTACAAAAAAACTTTTGGATTCCAGTGCAGGACAGGAAAAAAACCAGATGCATGCATGCAGATGGTTATAAATGCAAAAATTAAGGGGGGATGAGAGATAGGCGGGATAGTTGTAATTCTAAATATTGGGGTCTAGCATGACTTCACTAGTAAGTCTTTGTGGGCAGAGTGGTAGATAAGATGGGCCCTGCCCTCACATAGCTTATGGTCTAGTAATGATAACTGTTTCTTGATGAACACTTCACCATGAGGTTAGGGACTTTAATAAATGTGTACATTTTTCCTCCTAGTTTACTGAAATAGAGGACATTATCCCCAGTTTATCCAGAGTCAAGTAAATTGCCCAAATGAACAGAGCCAGTGAGACCCAGCTCTGACACCAAAGCCCATAGTATTATGCCATGTCAACTGGAGACATATTTGTTGCGGAGGAATTATCTAACTTTGGAGATAGGGCTGCTTTATTTTTTGCTCTGATGTGTTGTGCAGTAAATTGGCTGGTTCGTGGAGAGTCTGTGTCACTGTGAACTTCCCCTCCCTCCTTGTGCTCCTTCTATTTAAAAGGCCTTGGGGTCGTGCCCTGTGGCCATGACAGGCAAAGGAGCTGCCAGGTTACAGACTTCCATGGAGTAGATTCTGTTTGTTTTGAGAAAGTGAACACTATTTACTCCAGCAAATGATTGACTACTTGAATTCCTGGCATTGCATTTCAGAGATAGCACTATCAGAGATAGGACGCTAATTTGGCTGGCCGGTGTATCACTGCGTTCAAGAGCATGTTATAAATGCTCATATTTGGAAGGGAATATAAAGTGAGTGAAAGGTAATAATGCCAAGGTCACTGCTTATTGTGTTTGTCACAGAATAGGCGATATCTTGTATTTCCAATGACTGCTTTTTATTGAGGGCTGTGGAAAGGAGGTCAGGGGTTCAGGAGAACTCCATTTTTCCTTCTGGCTTGAATGTGCTTATGATAAAAGTGGGATGAATTTCAGCCCACTACATCCTTTGCATTAGGTATTGATGGATCTTTTGTGTTTTGGCTAATTTAATATTTGAGGTATGTATGTTGGTCATTAATCTGAAGGGTGGCTATATATTTACAACTTTTACAACTCTGCTTTTTTAATTTTTTAAAATTTTTTGTAGAGACAGGGTCTCACTCTGTCTCACTCTGATTGCAGTGTAGTAGCATGATCATATCTCACTGTAACCTTGAACTCCTGGGCTCAACCAGTCCTCCCTAGTAGCTAGTACTACAGGTACATGCCATCATGCCCAGCTAATTTTTCCTATTTTTTAGAATTGGGTCTCGCTATGCTGCTTGGGCTTGTCTTGAACTCCTGGTTTTGCTCAAGTGATCCTCCTGCCTCGGCCTTCCAGAGCACTGGGATTACAGGCATAAGCCATTGTGCACACCCGACTCTTATTTTTTTTGTTGTCAGTTTCTAGTGACTTTCCCCACTTACTACTTCCAAAATTAAGTGCTATTTATTTTTTACAAGATGATTTTCTTTTTACTCAAGAGGTAAGCTTTGGTTTGAGCAATTGAGCTATGAGATTTATTCTACTTATTTACTTTTTTTTGAATATACAGAAAAGTACACATGTTATAAATGTACCATTTAAAGACTTTTTAGAAACTGAACACAACCAGCTTCCCAATCAAAATATAAATTGTCAGCATCTTAGAGGCCTCCATCCTCTTCCAATCAACTTTTGTCATTCTCTTCCCATAAAGGTAAACCACTATCCTGACTCTTAACAGCATATTTTTGTTTTGCCTGTTTTTGTACTTTATATGAATGGATTAATACAACCTGTACTCTTTTGCATCTGGCTTCTTTTTCTTCCCATTGCTTATGAGGTTGTTCATTCTCATTCATATAATATTTCATGGTGTGGATATGCCACAATGTATTCTGCTGTTACTGACATGTGCAGCTTCCACTTTTTGCTATCATGAATAGTTATAAACATTCTTGTATATGCATTCCTGTTGGGTATATACCTAGGAGTAGAATCACTAGATCATAGAATATGGATATATTTAGCTTGAATAGATACTACCAAGTGAGTTAAAAGTTTAAGTAGTTGTACCTATTTACATTTCCACCAGTAGTGTGAAAGTTTGTGAATTTTATTGAGATGCTTTTTTGGGAGTGGGTGAGAGGGGCCTATTATTCTTAGGTTCATTTTAGTTCGTGTTTGTCCTATGGAAAGGAATGGTCATGGTTGCCTTGTTGATTCTTTGAAAGCTAAGTCAAATATTTATCTCTGTTTACTCACACTGTCCTTTTTCTTTCTCTCTGTGTTTGTGAATACATGTGTTCTATGTCTTATACACACATATAGAGAAAACATGCATATGTGTATATTTTATCTTACAAATATACCACTGTGCTGATGTACTGGGAAGCCCCCTTAGAGTCTATCTTGCTCAGGCTTCCAGAGTCTGAATTTTTGCTGATCTGCATAACTGTCTCTAATGGGGGAAGCACATTATTTTCAGGTGACCTATCCCTTTGATAAATAATATGCTTTTGCCTTTTTAACATTGAAGTGGCATCTGCTTCTTTTTAACTTATCCCATACATATCATGCCCTTAGATAGGTGAATGAAAACCCAAGATTCTTGTGATAAAGTTTCTTTAGGCAGAGGTTCATGACTGTGTTTTTTAAATGGTACTTTTCAACATCTGCAGGGTCAAAAATCTCCAAGCAGTTTGCTTTGGGGAACTTGGGTACAAAACCCTGTGGATGATGGAGAAACACTCAGTGCAAAGCTGCTTTTTGTTTTTTTTTTAAGGTTTTTTTTTTTGTTGTTCCTAATTTTCTTTTCATGAATACACTGATTTTTTTCCTCTCCTTGACTGGATTTAAACATTGCTTAAAATGAAAATACACAAAATACAAATAAAAAATGCAAATAATGCATTTTAAAAATGACTCTAATGAATAAAAGTTGAGGAAAACATAGCTTTCTATAGAAAACTGACCATTATATTTCATCAAATAAATGAATATGGAAACATTCTTCTGATGGATAATGGGTGCTCTAAGATTTCTGAACTTCCAGGTGATATTAATATTTATAGAACTTTAGAATAAAATGGTTTTATTCTTTCTTATAATTAATAATTTAAGGTTCACAGATATTACTTAATAGATATTTTCTTTCTTTACAGGCAAGAAGAGACTGATAGGAGAGTGAAAAATGTAAGATGTATTTACTTTAAATATGGAACATTGTAAGTGGGTTTTATATCAAGTTCTGTAAGAAGACAGTGGATCTAAAAATATACTCTGTATCCTTTTTCTAATTAACTTTTTGCTAGAAACCAACCAGTCACAAACTATAAATATGTTTAAATATACATATTATATGGTTAGAATATATATTTTCTGACTTTATGGTATAAGAGGGTAGGTTAGATTTAGGAAGCTGGTTGTTAGGTGTTAGTAATGTGCTGAAGGCAAGTAAACACTTTTTAGGAATTTTAGGGGTATAAATAGGAAACCAACAAATCAGACTTTAAGGAAAAACACTGTTTAAGGATTCTGGATAATTGCTTAATGCAGATTCATAATATCTTTAATATTCAGTACATATTATAAGAATATCTAAAAATGTGATAGCTTAATTTTTAAAAAGCTTAATATCCTTATCAAGGAAGCTGAAAATTAATTTTTAGTTCATTCTGTAAGTTTCTTAGAAAAATATTGATTTCTTTAAAGGTTTCATTTGTGTTTTCCTCTTATAGTTTTTTTTTTCCTTCTTCATATGTACTAGTATGAATACCTTTTGGAATCTGGGCTTTTGATCTAAGAATTTGCTCAGAAACAGAAAAATCTAGAAAGAATAATTAAGATTTTTAATGACCTTTCAACTTCCCAAATAGGAAAATAGGCTTTTCAACCGTAGAGTGATATGTGCTATCATTTATCTATAGTATTCACCTGCATTCGAGCTTGCCATTGAGTACTAAATAGAGTAATCTTGTTTATTGAATTTTTTTAAAGGTTTTGATAACATTATACTGGCTGGGAAGAAAAGCACAAAGTAACCCCTGCTACAATGGTCCCTATCTTAATTTGAAAGCATTTGAGAATCTTTTAGGACAAGCTCTGACTAAGGTAAGGAAACTGCATTTGTATGAGACTACTGTAATACAATACTGCTGCTTTCTCCTTCTCCTCCCCTATAACAAATATGGCGGTACCACCTTTGCTCCACTCTAGGTTGGGCTCAGTAGAGATGATTGCTACCCATTTGCTGGCTTTATATGCCACCACCAAAGAATGAGTTGAGTCAATTCCAGTGCAATTTCCAAGGTGTAGAGACATATCTTTTAATTTTAGATAATTTGACACATGCATGTGCTCCCTTTCTTACATACTCTATATAACTTAACTGTTTCTTTTTACTCATTATGAACTCAATCTGTATAAGAGAGGTGCTTCCTGGGCTATTAAAATGTGTAGAAGTTACTCAGTTTTTAAAATATTCATGTGTTCTTGTCATAAGTGATTATCTCTCTAATGCCTACGCTTTAATATCCCTACAATTCTACTATGCTGCCTCTGTTTCCTAAAGAATAGTGAATGCTAAGTGAAACTTGATAAGGTTTTTAAGTGAGAATCTTTTGTTTTATATACATTTTAGTCCTTCATATCCTGAAATCAATATGACAGCCTTTTGAATGCTTAAGGACCGTTTGAGGACAGCCAAGTGCCAAGATTGACCATAGTTTTGCCAAATATTCATTTATAAGATCGAATTGGGAAAACTAATTTTTCTGTGGGGGATATTTATCCAGGGGAATTTGCAGGGCTCAGAAGAAAATATGTATGCAAAATGATATCACCGTCTAATTAATAGTACTTGCTCTAAGGCTTTTTCTGATGACTAAATGATACCATACCAGTAAGGCGTTTAACATTAGGCTCTAGGACACTGTAAGGATTCAGTAAATGTTAGTTATCAAGATTGGAATGTAGAAATTTGAGGCCAGGATGAAAATGATCACCTTGCTTTATATCTACCCTGATCTTTAAATTGTTTTGTCTGAGCCCACTCACATACATTACAGAGAGAAGATGGGATTAGAGAGCCTAGAAGGTTTATGTATTCCTTTTTTTCTCCCCATGAAATATGAGGAGTCGATAGCTCTCTATTTCAATTCCTTGAATAAGTTAGTGATAGTTGAGATATTAACATGCACACACATTGTACTAGGTGTTAGGAAAACACTGATGGCAAATGACCCAATCTCGCAAAGCACAATTGTCTCAGATAGATGAGGAGATTGGTCGTTGCAATGAAGGAGGGTGAGGTACTCATGGAGGAATTTCAGGGGACTTTGGGCACAGGGAGAGCCTTGCCTTATATTTCAGCTAAGAAAACTTTCAGTTAAAAACTATGTGGGACTTTGGCTTATTCGTCAGTGTTCTCTTTAAAGCCTTCAGTCCTTTTTATGACAGCCTGACTCAGGTTGAATAATCCAGGCATGGTGTCTGTGCTAGGAATGTTTCATTAGAGGTTGTTTCCTGTCACCAGTGTCAAAATCAAACTGAGTAAAAAGATTTTTTGGTAGATAAAAGCTATGGTTGTGGTTTCATTATTCCATTATTATAAAGTGGGGATAGCTGTGAGGCATGTGAATATAATGTCAGCTTTGCTTCAGTTCTATTAAAATAAAAACCATTGTGTTTATCAAATGTTTCAACTTAATGCTTAAAGGCTAATTCAAAACACCAATTAAAAAAAACCTTGGCAGAAGTTTTTGCACCTGAGTCATCTTAGAAGTTGCAGGTGATTCATTTTAGGTGACTTGTCAGGGTGAAGTCCTCATTAAAAACCAGGCACTAGGGCCAGACTCAGATTATTTTATAACCGAAATGGCTGTCATCGATAACTTTAACATTTTTGAGGTCAAAAATCACCTTGCTGTGTGTTGAATTCTACAGCTTTAAAAAGTACATGTCTAAGAAACCTGGTGGATCTGAAGACTGACTCACATATTTTTTAATCTTTTTGTATTTTGAGAAGTATTTTGGTGGTACAAGTACTAGGCCTATATTCCTCATCTGCTTGGAAACAGCAGGGTGTAAGATAGACACTTGTGTTTTCATAACAAGGTGTCAACTCTAATGCCAGGGTATCTGGCATCGAAAGCATATGAAATCTTACTTAAATCTACTAGACCTTATTGGCACTTCAAGCACTTGTCAAATAATTGAACCATGAAATGACTGTTCCAGTATAAGTCAAAAGTATGCCTGAGTCAGCTTCTAATTATTCACTGTAAACATTCTTCAACTTTTTCATATGTTGGAAATACTCAAAAGTTGAAAGAATAGTAAAACAAATACCCAGATATGCACAATCTGATTGAATTATTAAAATTTTCCACATTGGCTTTATGTATCTATCCATCTATATTTTCACTTAACCATTTTACAGTAAATTACAGATAACATGAATACTCTGCATGCATCTCCTAAGAGTACGAATATTCTTCTATATAGCCACAGTGTCTACTATACTTTCAAAAAACTCAAATATTCCCCTTTATCTAATATTAAGTTGATATTAAAAATTTCCCAATTGTTTTCCAACTATTTTTCATAGCTTTTTAAAAATCTGAATCATGATTTAATCAAGATTTACATACTACTGTTGATTGTTAGTAATTCCTAGTTTCTTTAAACTGTCGCTGTATTAGTAAGCTCAGCTGAAAGCAACATTGCTGATTTTTACTGTAATGACGAAATTACCTTCACCATATTAAAAAATTATAGTTATTATAGCTAGATATTCATTGATTACTATCAGGACTATGCCAACGACATTGTAAGTATTAGTTAAATCCTAATGTTAAAAAGTGTAGTTATAGTTTGCCCTTAACTTTCATAAAGGAGTGTTAATTAAAAATGCTTATTTTGAGTAAGTTCTGTATAATTTACAAACCTACAGTTAACATCATTTGCCATATTTTAAAGTATCTCTTATATGAGCCAAACAAATACTTTATTTAGATCCAGGGAAAATAAGTTTTATATGTTAGTAAACAAGTATGCTTCCCTTGATTGAACAAGAAAGACAGTGCAGTTGTCAGGACCTCAGATCTAGGTTTTGTAATTAGTGAATATAAATGAATTCTGTGAAATGTATACCTGCTGTTCTTGTGCATACATTTTTAAACTATTTTTTTTGTGTGTGGGAGGAGGATAAAAGGACTCTAAATGTTAAGGTTTTTGTGTTTAACGTAAACCATCCCAAGTATTTCTTGAGATGGAATATAATCAATATTGACTTATCTCCCTTTGTATAACTAAATTAAGGTTGGTTTTTTTTTCTTTGACTCCTTTCATGTTTATTGCCAGAGAACTGTAAATACTCATTGATTTTTTAGCATTTCAACAGCATTCTAATTATTAACTTTTATTAAAGTATTCTCCCTTTCCTATTTTTAAATAGATCTTTATGTGCTACTTTATTAGATAATATTGAAAATCTCCTTATTGTCACTTTGAATATTGAATACTTCCTTATTAGTTTTAGGGAAACAGTGACAGATTTATTTTCTGATTTTTATCAGCCTTTTTTCTTATGTTCAACAGAGAAATCTTATTGCCTTACCTATCAAATAAAGCACAACTTAAATTATGCAAACAAACAAATAATGATTGATTACATTTCTGAAAGTTTATGTTAACTTACTGTTCTCTAAAAATGTTTTCTTCAGGCACTTGAAGACTCCAGCTGCTTGAAAAGAAGCGGCAGGGACAGTGGCTACGGTGATCTCTGGTGTCCTGAACGTGGAGAATTCCCTGCCCCTCCAGGCCACCACAGGAGAGAAGATTCCTTTGAAAGCTTGGACTCTTTGGGCTCAAGGTCATTGACAAGCTGCTCCTCTGACATCACACTGAGAGGGGGACGTGAAGGCAAGTTGCATTTTTGGCTGTTGTTTTTTTATTTATGTATGTATCGAGAGAGAACTGGGAACAGAAGAGAGTAAAAAAAGTGGAACAAAAACTATTTAGGCAAAAATTTCACCAAGAAGTGGATTTTTAAAGGAACCTATGTGTAATTGGGAGGTTTTTAAAAAATCTTTTCCTCCCTCATAGTGGTGATAGTTTTGCTTTTTTAATTCCATTTTTAGAGAGGACTGGGGAAGGAGACAGGTAACTAGGACCTGTTTTATCAGTGATAATCTATCTGCCTCTTTTCTATCCAGATTCAGGTTTAATAATCTGTGGCTATGAGGCCTATTAGCTGATATATCTAAACATTAAAAGCAATATAAGATTCTGCCAAAAGTCTGTTGTAGTTCCTAATTTTTTTTTCTTTTCCTCAAAAGATAAAAAAAACAAAATTCTCTTAAGAAAAAACAGGAAAAATATTTTTATAGTTATTCCTGTCCATGAGAAGAAATGATTGCTATCATGGCAGAATATTATGCTAGACTTTGATAGATTGGATAATATGCCACCTAATGTGGTGGCAGAACCCCTCTTTTGGACCTGTCGGGATCAGAGCTAACCCAGGACAGAGCAAGTGTAACAGGACCGTGTTAATGAAAGTCATTCTCTTGTTGGAACGACAAAAATCCTACAAAATCCTTCTTTCAAAATCCCAAGCCTATGGTCAGTTCAGTTATTTAAATGCATATCTTAGGGCTACTTGGTAGTGTTTGCAGTTTGTGACTGTAAATCTCTAGCTATTCAGATTTGACTAGATTGAAATCACAGAGTTTCTTGAAATATTTCTGTGCTTTTGCCATCATCAACATGAAAACATTGAGAGTCTGGCTGTGAATTTGTGCTCAATTGTTAGGGATTTTACTTTGCTTGTTTATTTTGAATATTTTATACATCTAAATGCCTTTGCTAGCATTTTTACTATAAAAAAACAAACATCAGCAAACTTAAAACAATTTTACAGTGAACACCCATGTATTCACCACCTAATTCTGTCATAACATTTTACTGTGCTTGCTTTATCATATACCCATCTCTCTCTTCTTTCCTCCCTCCCTACCTCTCCCTTCCTTTCTCCCTTTCTCCCTCCCTCTCTCCATCCCTCCATTAATTTAGTCATCTTAATTCTTGAGGCTTTTCAGAGTACATCACTCTTGCCCTCCTACATATTTTAGTATGCACATCATTAACTAGAATTCAATCTTTGTTTTTCTTTTGATGTAAAATTTACATACTTGAATTTGCTTTTTAAAAATAAAATTATTCTTTATTAAACATGGTAACATAAAACCAAATTCTTTAACTTTTAGAGGAGTAGTATTTAAAAATGAAAAATAAAAAGTGTGAAAGGTTATTTAAGCATTAACCTTCATAATTTTCCCTGCATTTCTTGGCTCTTTCCCATTTAGATGTGACATTTTCGTAGCCCAGATGACAATTACTGGGCAATGAAAAATACTTTTAAGTTAATGAATCCGAGTTTATAATCCATTTGAGTGGTTAAAGCTGTAAAAGCAGAAGCT
Organism: Cheirogaleus medius; assembly: GCA_008086735.1. Taxonomy (NCBI): domain Eukaryota; kingdom Metazoa; phylum Chordata; class Mammalia; order Primates; family Cheirogaleidae; genus Cheirogaleus; species Cheirogaleus medius. The sequence goes on along the minus strand of VBSM01000605.1, from coordinate 33,179,945 downwards.
AAAATTCTGAACCCACAATAGTACTTTGTCCTGACTGAAAAACCTACAACATGCAATGTTTAAACTTATATCTGGCCAATAAAGAGTAAAAGGGGAAAAGATTGAAGGCATGTAAGCAAATGCAGACTTCTCTCAGTTCAAATGCAGTGCTCCAGTGGTGTGGAATCTAAGTCCTCTGCCCAAATCCGTGTTGCACTGGGCGCCTGGTACATGTAACCAAAAGTGGAGGGCCACTATCACACCCCTTCCTGTCTTGGAAAGGGGTTGCAGACCTTGTCTAAGTGTGGAAGTCTAAGTGTGTGGAAGTGAAGTCTTGCTAATTACAACTAAGGAAGAAAAAATAAAAAATGCCAGGGGTGGAGGCGCCAGGATGATAAAGCTTTTTTTGTGATTAGTATATTAAAATTTTGTAGTCCAAAATTGATGATCACCACCATTTAGGATAATATTTTCAGGATAATTGAATGGCAGTGTTATATTTCCTAGTTTTGTATGAAAACTCTTATGATATTTAGGCAAAAACAACAACAATCACAACAACAACAACAAACCCCAAAAGACACTTCAGGGCACTTGTCCTAGGCTAAAAAAAGATTTTAACTTTAAAAATTCAAAAGTATAATGGTCTATTTGTGATTTTATAATTTCACTTGTACAAATTTTGACAAGAGTCATTGATACATTTCTTGGAAATGAGGGAAATGTCTTAATTTTTTTTAGAGAATGGTTCAAAACATAGCACCGGATTGTCATGTAGCCACTTATACTTTCTCCCTTTCACCATGAACTCTCTTCTTACCTTGTTCCTGTGTCACAGTTGTATATTTAACCACTTCCTGAAGACTGTTTTCAGTGTTATTTACTGTAGATTCCTGCCGGGCAGGAGGGAGGGGAGGAGACTGCTTTTAGCTCAGGTTAACCCTGCAGGTGCTCCAAGTGCTGGGAGCCTGTGGCTGTCAGTTACTGTGCACAGCCAGGCTCTGAGGAAGCCCAGGTGAGAAGCAAGGGACACTTACAAACTTTCACAGATGCACAGGAGGCAGGAGGAAAAGGGCAGGAAAGAGACAAATCAGCTTGGATCTGTAGAGTTGTACTCTCTTATTTCCTTCCCGTGTCTTTAAAAGAACAAACTTTTTTTTTTTAAGAAAGCAGATTACTATTTGTATCTATCTGACCTTGAGGTGTATCACAAAGGGTGTTCTTTTGAATTTGTGTTTAAATGATTTTGAATCAAAATACAAGATTCTACTATAATTTCCATGGCCACCCCCAGAAGAAACCTTGAGTTTTGTGCTCTCATTTGGGTTTAAGACTTGGGATTATTCCTTTGGGATTTTAGAAGTCATCCAGTCCAACCTCGTTTCTAATGCATGATTCTTGCTCATAGGGGTCTCATAAGGATCTATCAGAGCCCTTTGTGATCTTGTGCTTTTTTTTCCCTTCTCTTTCTAGGTCCTTTCTTATCTTTCCCTGCACATAAATTTTAGATAGCTGCATGCCTTATTTTAAATTACTGAGTTTCCCTAGAATTACTTTTGCATGTCATTTTAAGTGTGTGTGACTCAATTGTTAGATTTTATTCACATGTGTTATATCACCAAATCTTATCACAGAGGCAAAGAAGATTGAGAAGAAAAGGGGTTCAGTAGTAAAACTGGGACTTTTCCTGCTTAGAATGTGCGACAGCAAAAGAATGTACTGCGTGTGCCTCCAGTATGCAAAGCAAGTTCCTCCTAATGGATCTTATCACAACTTCATGACAAATTTCTAAAAATATTCCCCGCAGTTAGCAGTGACAGCACTGGGTTTCCAAGGGAAAGGCAAAGCAGGCACGCTGTGTGGGTTTCACTTAGACGAAAAATCTGGAGAGTCAAGCAAATTCTTGTGCCTTCTTTATAGGTTGCGAAAGTGACACAGACTCCGAATTTACGTTCAAAATGCAGGATTATAATAAAGATGATATGTCATATCGAAGGATTTCGGCTGTTGAACCAAAGTCTGCTTTACCATTCAATCGTTTTTTACCCAACAAAAGTAGACAGCCATCCTATGTGCCAGCGCCTTTGAGGAAGAAAAAGCCAGACAAAAATGAGGATAACAGAAGAAGCTGGGCAAGCCCAATCTATGCAGAAGCAGATGGAACGTTTTCAAGGTACTGGCATCCGGTGTGGTTATTGAGTTCAGTATGCTTTGTGAATTCGGTGGGATACTTAAATGTGGTAAAAAGAATGGCTTTTAAAATGTGTGTCACAGATAATGTATTCCACTAACTCGGATTTTTTTTTTCCCTACCTTTATGTATCTTGAAGATATTTCTTCTGTTTTAGAATGTCAGCATGTGTTTGGCTAGGTCTTACTTTAGATGTGTGCTTTTAATTTATTGGTATTTTCCAGCTTTCTAGATGACTTATATTGTTCATTGTGAGCTCTGCTGTGTTTTTTCCTTTTTTCCCCCTCTGTTTTGATTGATCTTAGTGGACATGAAAAGAATCCTTTAATTTCCCGTCAAATTAGCAGAACAGAGTGTGATTTTTGAAATCTAGCTTCCTATCAGAAGGTGTGTGGTTCTGAAAGTGGTTCGGACTCTGAGGGTGAATGAAGGTTGCCTGACGTAATTTTGGATGACTTAGTCAATCATAGGTCCCAGGGGAAAAAGAGGCCTGAGAGTTTCATCTCAAAAGCCACCCCTCCTAACTCTTGTTTGCAAATATTTTCTCCTCCTAACTGACACATTAGCCACTGGGCTGTACAAACTGACGAGGTCAGAAATATTTGTCCTGGATCTGGATGTCTGTTATGTTGCTAATTTTAATTAAGAAAATAACACCCCCACATTGTTTGCTATTTGTCTTTTTCTTTTAACACAGCTTCTAATTAAGTATCTCTGGTCCATGTGTATGTAGCTGTTCTCGAATTAAAATTAGATGCTATTATAATGCCTTAACTTTGTTCTAGGAGCTGTGGTGATGAGAATGGGAACTAATTTGCTTCCTTCACAGTGGCATAAACTGTGTGAGCCAGAAAGCATGCCTTTTGTGTTCTGTGTCACAAATGCTCACACAGTATCTTAACTGGTTGGATGTTTTGAACAGTAAACAGAGGAGAACTTGGGGCCCCAGTGTGGAGAACTGGTCAGCAGTACAAGAAACTTCAAAATCCTCTTGCTACTTGGAGGAGGAAGAAAAGACAACAAGCATACCCAACATTGTAAAGGATGATCTTTATGTGCGAAAGCTCAGTCCAATCATGCCAAACCCAGGGAATTCTTTTGATCAGTTTCTTCCCAAATGTTGGATCCCAGAAGATGTGAACTGGAAAAGGATAAAACGGGAAACTTATAAACCATGGTATAAAGAATTTCAGGGATTCAGGTTTGTCTTTGTGCATGTTTCTCTTATTCCACTGTTCATTCAGTACCCCGGTTGGGGTTCTATGTGATTTTTTTATGGAGAGATAAAGTCTAATTAGTTCCCTCTAGGACCTATACAACTTATGTAATTGAAAACAATTTCTGTTTAAACTTAAAGCTTAGGGTCTGGATCTTAAAAAGCCCTCTTCTGTACATAGTCAGAGTGAGGCATTATTTTTAGTAGTTCTCTTTTTCTCCAATTCTGTTGTCTCCTTCCCCCCCTCCCCCTTTTCTCTGTGTCACTCTGCAGTAGAAAGAATTCAGACTCTGAGGATGAGGACTCAGGCTCTGACAGAAGCTCCACCATTTTTAGTAAAGTACAAAAAGCAGACCATAGACTAGACATCAGCTGTCAAAGGCCTTCACTCTTGCTGGAACTAGCTGCTAAACGGGCCGTGAGATCACAGGACACCAATGCAGCCAGGAGAAGCAGTGGTACTTCAGATGAGCCCAGGTGCACCTGTCTGCATGAACCTGCCTGGGTTTGGCCACAGACGCTCCTCTACTCGCTTCTGCTGCTACATTAACCTGGGCCTGACTACACTAAATCATATACTTAAACCTTATACACTTAATAGACTTAGTACAGAAGTAGACTGTATAACACACTGCTTTCTGCGTGAGAATGTCAGCTTGGAAGTCTGTAGCATTCAACATTCTTCTTTAACACAATAATGTGTGAGACAGGATATATTTACATGTGGCATAGTTCTTTTCGAAAGCGATTTCCAAAAGGCTTCTTAGAAAGATTACCTAATGTTACAGTTGTGTGTGGAGACATGGAGAAAGGAAATAACTTTTAGATAGAGACTTAGGAAGGGCAGGTCTGGGGAAAACGCAAAGAATAGATTCCTCGGGGTTTTATAAAACTTCAAAGTATTTTCTTTTTTTCTGCTGATTACATGTAGCTATTGCATAAAGTGCATGATACCCCGCTGTTGAAACTTGCCAAGATCATTCCTTCTTCTTTGGGGGGAGTTAGGCCACTGTGGCTCATGGAATGAGGAAGGGGTACAAGAGAATGGCATATGCGTGTGTATGTGTTAGGGAGGGATACTAGATCTGCCTTCCAGCCCCATCAGTTGGCCTCGATGGTGCCCACCTCTCCTGAGAAGTGTACTCTGCTCTTGTTTCTTTATTTAAATGGTATCCAGAAAAGTCACAGGTGATGGCATTAAACTCGAGTCTGTCTTCCTAGCAAAAGTCCCTGCCATGATCCCTTAAAACAATTCACCCTTGGTAAATGGCTGCTATCTATCAGTTGGTCTGCTATCTAATTACCTTTTCTCCCCAAACTTAATAAGATTCTCCCTTCCTTTTTCCTTTCTGTGCTTCAGTCAGTTTTTATTACTTCAGGCCTTCCAAACATACTCCGATGACATCTTGTCTTCTGAAACAAATATTAAAATCGATCCCACCTCTGGCCCAAGGGTCATAACACGCAGGAAGAATCTCTCTTACGCTCCAGGCTACGGAAGAGATGATCTTGAGCTGTCAGCTCTGGATCCTGACTTAGAGAATGATGATTTCTTTGTCAGAAAAACTGGGGCTTTCCATGCAAATCCGTATGTTCTACGAGCTTTTGAAGACTTTAGAAGGTTCTCTGACCAAGACGATCCTGTAGAGCGAGATATAATTTTGCAATGTAGGGAAGGTGAACTTGTACTTCCAGATTTAGAAAAAGACGATATGATTGTTCGCCGAATTCCAGCGCAGAAGAAAGAAGTGCCTCTGTCTGGGGCCCCGGATAGATACCAACCAGTCCCTTTCCCTGATCCCTGGACTCTTCCTCCAGAAATTCAATCAAAATTTCTCTGTGTACTTGAAAGGACGTGTCCATCCAAAGAAAAAAGTAATAGCTGTAGAATATTAGTTCCTTCGTATCGGCAGAAGAAAGATGACATGTTGACTCGTAAGATCCAGTCTTGGAAACTGGGAACTACTGTGTCTTCTATCAGTTTCACCCCTGGCCCCTGCAGTGAGGCCGACCTACAGAAATGGGAAGCCATCCGGGAGGCCAGCAGACTTAGGCACAAGAAACGGCTGATGGTGGAGAGGTCAGAGTGTGTTTCTGCAAGGATTTTGCTTGTAATGGATGGTCTTGTGTAACTTTTCTTGTGCAAGGAGGCAGCATCATGTTGCTCAACTCTGCATGTCGTGTGCCATTTTTGAAGCATCTTGCAAAACAATCAATTTGCTTTGAAAAACTTTTAGTCACTTTGTGGAAAAAAGTGCAATTCCATATTTGCATATCTCTATATCACTTGTTTAGGCCTGTTTAAAAAGGTGTATACACAAGACTATGGTACTATTCTACAATATGAAGTTTCACAAAAATGTTTTCCAACTATATTTAGACTTTTAGTCTCATGTTCAGGCATTTCTGTAACAGTCTGGTTATAGTTTTGGTGTTATGTGTTGTTCATATTTTTGGAGGTGAAAGTTTCCCTTAAAATATGGCATTGCAAATTTAATTTAATTTAATTTTTGTTTTTGACTTAGGCTCCTTGGACTATCAATTTGTGACTTATGTATATTTTAAAGTTCAGTGCAAACTTTGATAAAATGCATGAATGATAGTTGCTGTCTGCTGAATTTTACATGAATGTAATTGTGGCCATTTTGTTAATTTGAGTTATGCAACTTGCCTTTTTGAATGTTCAGTTTGTTGAGGATGGACAAATCTGATTAGGTTGAATAAAATTAGTGGATCCAAATCTAACTTATCAGTTCCTGACAATAAGAAGCCTTTTCTAATGTGATGTGTTGGCTCAAAGTAAATTGAGGAAGCCCTTCATTTTGCTTAATCTGATTTTCTTGAGATAGGAAATTGAAAAGAACTTGAGACATGAATATGTGGTTGAAGAAGCAACCTTTTGAGATTTATCCATCTCTAGTTAGAGTCTTAAAGACATTGAACATTTAGAAGCTAAAACAACTGGAAAAAATGACTTTTTAATTTTTGGTTTTCTGGTTTCTTAGACTCTTTCAAAAGATTTATGGTGAGAATGGGTAAGTTTTTTGGTTCACAGTGAAAAATCTGTGCATATTGTTTGTTTTTTGTGTGGCTTGTTATTGCACTTCTATCCTGGCATGTCACTAAATGGGGATGCTGTATGCTGTGCATGAGATTTTTACAATGGGAAAATTTTATTTTGCAAACTAATGGTGATATTTCTGTGTCTCAGTGCCCAGTGCATGAAGTGCTATTTGACTAAATAGTTTTTGTTTTATTAGCAACTTAAAATTTAGTCTCATCCTCCCCCCCCTTTTTTTTTAAATTTAATGAGTTGGTTAAAAGTAATAAAAAACACTTGCATTAAGATTAAGTATATGTGTTTGGTTGCTACATGGACTAAAATTCTGATTTCTGGATGTTGAAGGCCAAATAACTACATTTTAGAAAATCTATGATGAAACAATAATATTAGCATTTACTTCAAAGTTAGAATGCATACAGTTGACATCCATATGCTCAGCTCATGGGGAGCTTTGTTGATGGGGATGCATTGATCTTCCCTTAGTGGTATTTGGAAGTATTTTCAAGTCCTAATTGGGGCAAAAAGTTATAACATGGCTGTGTTTGTTGAGCAAATTTGGCCTTCCAAAATTAAAATTTCTGTAGTTTCCAATATTATTACTGCAAGGACTGTATTTATAACCAATTTTTTTTTTTTTTGGCCTACTGTTGTTTAATTCTGCTTGCCTGGTAGACAGGATAACATATTATTATTTAAAACTCTCTGGAAATATTTTTCATTTCTAGAATAGCTGAAATTTAATAGTAAATCATTTATTCGTTCTCAGTGCAAAATCACATAGCAATATCTTAATATTTTCCACCAAATTTTCTGTAACTTTGTGAATCTAAGGGCTAATAGTTTTTGAGCAAGAGGAAGAAAATTTAAAGATGTCAAGTATTTTAATTTGCCTAGGCCTTAGTACCTAAGTATCTTTCCCTACGAGGATTTATTTTGTCTCTAATAATATTTAATTTTCGATAACTTTTTATAATTTTGGTAGTTCAGAAATCTTGGAAGCTACTAAGACTGCTATTTAAAGCAATGTAACCATTTTAGATGTCAAAAGTGTAGTTGTGCCACGGACAACTAATTGCAAGTATGTCTCAGCTACTGATTTTAAAAATCCGCTTCCCAGCATGCTTTTGATGTGCCATGTAAAGACACATTGTACCCTTTCCATCTCATCAGCATGATGTTTAAGCATTTGCTCTTTTCAATTTATCATGAGAAACCTGTTTTAATTTGATTGAAAATCTCTGCAGCTTCAAGCATTTTGAATTCTAACCTTTGGAAGCATTTTTATTTGTAAATATGACTTTATAATGTAAGCAGGTCTCAGGAATAGTTATTTTTCTTAAAGGAGATACAAGCACCCAGAGTACAAGTATGTGATGGGAATGTGAACATGTGCAACCATCTCAATGCCTGTATATGTTCTCCTTGGTGAGGGGGAAATTATATGACTGAGTTAAGAGAAGAGAGAAAACTAAAGCAAAGCTCAAAAAGCTAAGGATTTTTCTGGATTATAGCTAGCAGCAGCAAATGTTTTCTATAGACTATTCTAAGCTAGTTAGTTTGGATACTACAGTATTTGTTTTAAAGACTGTTCTGCATGTAGTTTAGTGCCAAGGTAACCACACAAATAAAGCGAGATTGTAAATTGAGACTGAATAATGCATGACTTTTCAAATAATGGAAAGTACTATGAATGTGTCTTCAGAAAACTCAAATGTGTTTTAGGCCACTTGAAATCAAATCTATCATACAGGATTTTTTTTCCTATAGTCTATCAGTTACCAATGCTTTTCTTAAGTTGATCTGCTGCAATGAAAATAAAATATAAATTTAAATTGGATTAACTGTAAGCTTTTAATCTAGAACTTGTTTCATGTTTATACTGGATGATATTTCTCTGACCATAATGTACGTTGTCAAGCTTGGCATACTTACTTGGAAAAGCATTATTGCTCAACATCTTGTAAATGAAAAATAACTGCCTATAACATGAATGCTTTCTTGTTGGTAAGGACCAGGTTAAAGAGAAATGTGCAATATGTTTTGAAGTCTTAGACTGTTATTAATAATTTCTGGCTGGCTTTTTATTTGACATTTAACATCTGTCAGTTTGTTTATTTTTAGCAAGATGCATTGTATGTGGCTGTCATTTCTCGTGTGTGCTTTTGTGTTGCATGGATTTATGTCTGTATGGTGTCATGAAATTTGAAAATGTGGGTTTTTCCTTCGGCAGATGCTATTAATGACAAAAATTTGTTGTAAGGCTATCTAGAAATAATCTTGTAGTATGATTAAGCCATTGAATCTGCTGCCAGTATCAACAGGAAATGAATACTGATTCAAGATGAAGTTGTAATGAAAGACAGCTAAGACACCTGTATTTCACTTATAGCTTTGGCTAAAATATTCTGTAGAATTATAAAGACATATAGGATAGCAAAAAAGAAGGGAAAATAAAACTGATATGAGTTACTTTCTGAGAATTTTTTCCCTGTAGGGGATGTTTGACAATATCCGGAGATATTTTTTATTGTCCTAACTGGGCAGGTAGGGGTGTGTATGCTACAGGCATCTACTAGCACCTTCACAGCCAGGGTTGCTGCTAAAGGTCATATAATATACAGGTGGGTCCCCTGTAACAAATACTTTTCTGGCCCCAAAATGTTAATAGCGCTGCTGTTGAGAAACTCTGATTTAGACTATAAATCTACCAATCAAAAATCCTCATTACATTGCCTTACTCTAGTTTATAGTAATTCCAAAACCTTGTACCCAGGTTAGCATTAATTGCTCTTCAGAGAATTTCTATCATACCTAATGGAAATATATTAATACTTTAGAGTTACATAAATAAACACATTCACATCTCCCTCTGAAAGTTGGGAACCTTTGAGTTAGTATCCTGGAATTTCTGTTAGCTGTGCAATGCTATCAGTGATTTTTATATTTGGGAAAATTTGCCACAGGTTGGTTCTTCTTGATCCCTTACTCCTTAGATATTCCTCTGTAAAGTTCCTGAAATTGCATTATAAAATGAAACACCTTAACACCAACCAAAATGTGCCAGGACCGTAGTAGGTGATCTGCATGGTGGGAGAAGAGAATAGGACTTTTAGTGATCTTGTTTCTGTGATTGACACCTTCTTCCTTAAACATTCCCTTTCTTCTCACCTTCCCTTTAAATGCTATTTTAAAAATTCTATTCAACTGAAAAGACAGGATGTTTGTATTTTTTGAGAAAAAATCCAAATGCAGTTCTAAGTTGAAGCCTTACCAAATAAAAAAATACAAGTGAAACAGGTAATTTTTAAAAATTTTTTCCTCTTTTTTTTGTTTACACACACCTATTTGATATTGTCTGTAGAAGAAGCAGGTAAATGAATTGTAAGAGAATTATGATGCGATTTGCCAGCAAATAGTCCCTCATTCAATAAAATGCACTAGAGCTGTGCAGTCTTTCATCGTTTTCTCAAATAATTTTCCTGACACCGTCTTTGGTACTTATCTCGATTTTGTGAAGTAGATAGACCCCTAGGTGTTATCTGCATTTTAGAGAGATGGAGAAAGAGAAACAAACATTGCAGCTTGCCCAGGGACATGTAACTGGTGAGTGGTAGAACCGGACTAGGGTTTTGCCTCATGAGATAATCCACGTAGACTGCTTGACGGTGTTGCCAGGACACAGTAAGCTCCCAGAATAAATATTATGCTATCAATGCTGATAAGGAAGGAAAGAATTCTTCACGATCTGGCTGAGAGATTCCTGTACTTCAAAAGTTCTAGGTTTTATCGTGACCTCTCTGATTCGAAGCAGCTTGGAGAGATAGCTTTTGGGAGATCCCATGCAATCATGTTTGCTTTCGTAAGAATTGGTATACCTCACCAAATGGTTTTAAAAAGGCCATCAACACAACCATATCCAATTCTCATAATAATCCCTTCCTCACTTAGCAGATGAGGGACTGAAGCTCAGTATTGTTAGGTTGGGGTGAAAACTGGTGCCACAGCTGGGCCCGGAGCCCGCCCCTCCTGGATGGTTCCCATGCTTGGCTCAACCTGCCATGAAGTGTGCTCAGGCTCTATGGGGATGATTTTATACACCCTAGGAAATAAATTGAGCTCACATGCCTGCCTTACTTACACAGGGATTTATCTACTCCAGATTGTATTTGGCTCACTTTGTTCATACTAAGGACCTCCTGTGTGCCAGGCTTTGCTCAGTGCTGGGGTGCACAGGAGAGGGATATAGTCTCTACCCTTAATGAGCACGTTTCATGGGCAGACATGTTAACATTTCACAGTGCAGGAGGATGAGGATTAGAAGTGCACCCTTGGGAGGTGTTTGGGCCAGTCCAGAACATGTAGCCTTCCTTTCAGCAAAAGATTATTAAAATATTAGTATTTCCATTTTTGTTCTGGAGTTTACATAACCTCATGTGTCCAGATTCCCCTTGCTCCTTAGTCCTGAAAATTTTTTCCTTCCTCTTCATACTGAGTCCATTGTAGTATTAGCTCAAATAGCCTTATTCTTTGCAGTATGATTTAAGTGAATTTATAATCTCAAATTCACACAAATTAGTTTTATATGTAGTCATACCTAGTTAGATAGATTACATTAATAGATCCATATATATTCATGTATTTCCTCACCTATTCTCTCTATATAATTTAGTCCTTAATATTCCTTAATAAGTCCTATAAAACTTTCTTTATAGAACTTTGGATAGTGGTAATAATCTCACAAAAAGAATTGGAAACACTTCAAGCATAGTATATTTTTCTTAATTAAATATGACAAAACCTCCTCATTTTTACTACAGATATTGAATGAGTATATCCTTCATGCTGTGTTAATGTGTTTTGCTCCCAAGCAACATATGACTTGTGAGGGAGATAAGCTAAACGTGTACATGTACTTGTGCACTATATATAACGTAAGGCTGAGTGTTAAGTCCTATGAAAAAAGTATAGCTAAAGCATTAGGGGAATTGAGAGGAGGGACAGACCACTTTTACTATGAAAGAGCTAGGAAGACTTTATCAAAGTGGTAGAATATTATCTAGATCATTAATTTAACACACTTACTGAGCACTAATCGTGGGCTGGGCTCTCTTTTAGGCACAGCTGATATGCCAGGAAATAAATCAGTGAAAAATCTTGTTTTATAATCTTACAGGGCAAGGCAAGTGATACGTAAACAAATACACATTTCAGATGCCATAGAGGTAAAAGGGTAAGGAGGAGGGTGAGCCAGGGAAGAGGGGCGTTCACTGTTTCTTGTAGGGTGGTTAGGGAAGGAAACGCTGAGGGAACAGTTAAGCAGTTGCCTGGAAGTGAAGGAAAAGCATATGGATATTTGTGTGAAGAGTATTCCTGGTAGATTGAAGAGCAGTGGGAACGGCAGGTGGTTTGAGCAGAGCCAGGAAGCCACTTAGCTGGAACAGAGCGAGTGGGAGCCTGGTGTGAATGAGCATGAAGGGGGGAGGTAGGGGCCAGGTGACATCGGCCTTGGAAGAACCTTCTTTTAACTCTAGTGAAATGGGAGGAAAGTGGTAGGTGCTGAGCAGAGGCATCCATAATCCAAGCGTTGTCTGAAAGGATCTCTCTGGCTGCTGTGTTGAGAATATGCTGTTGGGCGGGAAGTCCAAAGAAGCAGAGAGATTGTTGTTGTAATCCAGATGGGAGATGGGATGTGATTATTGTAATCATAATAATCCAGGTGGGAGATGCTTGGCTCGGGGTGAGGTGGTGCAGGCAGTGAGAAGTGGTTGTGTCCTAGATATGTTTAGAAGGTTGTGTGACGGGATTTACTGACGGGATCAATTAGGATTTGAGAGAAAGAGAGGGAACCAAGATGACTCCAAGATTTGTGACCTCAAGTAGGGAAGGATGGAGTTAACTTTTACTGAGATGAAGAAGGTAAGAGATAAGCAGGTTGTGGAGTGAGCAATCATGTTTTTAGTCTGTGCCAATTCAAGTTTGAAATACCTGATAGACTTCCAAGTGGAGAATGCATAAGAAGTTGTATGTACCCAACCAGAGTTTAGTCTAGCAAGGATCCTGAGGAAGGAATGGCATTTAAAAAGGTATATATATTCTGGTGAAGGGCTTTTGACTTGGAGGGAACAGCTGAGGAAGGACCTTCACTGGCCCTGGAGACTCAGTGATACTTTATGAAGCTATTTTGGAAGTCCAGGTAAGAGTTGACTGTACTCTGATCTAGGGTGTTGGCAGTAGAGATGGAAAGAAAGAGACACTAAATGAGAGGACTTGATAACTCACCGAAAGTGGGGAGAAGGAGAAAACAAAGATGAAAAATGGTTCTTAGGTTTCAAATGTGGGTGGTTGAAGGGCAGGTAACAACATTAACAACCACAAGAGGAAAAGCAGGTTTGGGGACACGATCGAGCTTGGCTACATCAACAATAACCATGGGTTTTAGTGAGGTACAGTCCACAAAAATCCCTTGTAGATATTATTTCAGTTGGTACTTTTACAATTGGAGTGCCTAGGGGATATCTATGCAGAAATGTTTATTCAGGAAGCAATTGGAAATGAGTCAAAGGAAGGGCTGGTCCTGAGCTGCAAATTGAGAGTCATTTTCATGGAAGTTATAACCGAATTTCTGAGCTAGGTAAGGGCAAGTGTGATATGAAAAATGTAATGGCAAAATATTGAGCAAGGCAGAGTTCCTTCCCAAGAAGGTGCCCAAGAAGAAGAAGACATAGAGTTACTTAAATAGCTAAAAGTATAGTCAATTACAGTGAAATAAAATCAGAAGTGTAGTATGGCAGATCTATAGGAGAGAGCATTTTGGGTACCCTGCCTTCAAAAGCTGGCCTTCTCTCTCTCATTTCTACCACTTCCTGAATACTCAGACCTAACCTCTCTCTTTTCCAGAGACCTTCCTCAGGTTGTCTTCTCTGTTTCTCCTACGGTATAGTTTACCAATCCCTGGTACATGCATGTAAACAGCATACAAGTGCCTTTGTCCAACACCCTACTCTGTTTACTGGTTTCTGCTGTGGATTGTGTTCTTCAAGAGCTAAACCTCACTATATCCCCAGGGAGGTGTTACAAGTTGAATGCATGAAAGCTGCCTTAATTTTTAAAAAAAGGCTAGAGAGGTAGTTATAACAGGCAGTTAGAAGCTACCAGTGGTGCTTTTAGAACAAGTCCAGTGCAGTGGTGGGGCAGATCTTATAGAATCTTTGAGAAGCAGCAGCACATTTATTCATGGTATTGAACTTCAGGAGAAAATATCAGGTAATCATTAAATTATTTAATAAGTGCACAGAAAAGGCAGCCAAATCTCAACAGCTTATCTTTGTGGGAGGTAGAGAAATAGAGATGATTCTAGTGTGACTGATAATTATTTTCTAAAGTAATCCTTTTATGCATTGACATCTGTAAATATGAACACTAGACTATGTTTTATCAGACTTGTACAAAGTTAATCTAGCCTTTTTGTGAAAAAAAATTCACACTTAAATTGAGTGCAAGGCTCTTGTTTCTACGTTTTGGAAAAAACACCATTTATCTTTGTAGTGCTACTTCTGTGATACTATCACTGAAGCGTCTAGTTAGTACAGCAGAAATTTAGGTGGAATTTCCAACTATAAGTCCAACCTTCCAGTTTTACCCCTAAGTCTGGTCATGTGAACTTTGGTAACTGTGAGTATTCTTGTTATAGGAGTAAGTCCATGAGCGATGTCAGCGCAGAGGATGTTCAGAACTTTCGTCAGCTGCGTTACGAGGAGATGCAGAAAATAAGATCACAATTAAAAGAACAAGATCAGCAATGGCAGGATGTGAGTATTCTTTAGGATGAGAAAGGTGGAAGCATATTTGACTTTGCTTGTCTTAAAAGAAAGTATCCTTTAGAAAGACTTTAAAACGTTTTCGGCCTATTACTGTTGTATATTTTAAAGGTCATTGTAAAAAATATAATAGGATGTTTATCTTCTAATATTCTGAGTTTTCAAAAATGTGAAGGTGCTTCCTTGCAGTATTGTTAACTTGTTTACTTATTTTGGTGGTTGAATTTGGGATGTGAATGTTAGCTTTGCTTAAAATGGGAAAAGACCTTGCCAAAGTTTAGGGAAAGAAGAGGGGCAGGGTCTAGCACAGATCTTGGCATCAGCAGGAAGAGATGAGTTCTTAAGAGTTAATTAAGGAGATTTGGAGAGAAATAAGTAATATAACCCAGAGTAATATTTTGGCTGAAGAAGTCATTAATATGAATCAAAATTAGGTATTTTCATAAGGCTGACATGTATCCAGGTGTTTATGTGGATGTAGACTTGATCTTTAGTTTTGATCCTGAAGAAAAAAGCTTGACTTTTTTTGAATGGATTGTTATAAATTGAAGGAATGTAAAGAAACACAATAGATAAACTATTGTACAGAGCAAACCAAAAGAAGTTTGAGGACAACTCTATGGTAAGAGTTGAGTGATAACATGAACACAGGAGCCAGATATAGTAAATCTTAATTTTCAAAGGAATTAAAGTCTATGAAATGAGGAAGAAACCCCTGCCTTGGCTAAATTTTTAAATTCTAGTGCTTTTAATTGGGAACTTAATTGTCAAGAAACAGTAATTCAGTGTCATTTTGTCAAAATACATGGTGAATTTTTTGGTTTGAAAATAAGTATTGAGGGATTATCCATTAGGTTAATTCAGATGAAAATTCATGTTAGTTACTCTATAGGAATAAATGCACATTCCTTTTGTTCTCTCTGGAAATAGTTTATAGGCTTTCAGGCTGTTTTTAAAGCAAGATTGGATCTGTGGGCTCCCAAAGGGTATATACCAAACTTAATTTGCATGCCCTGGGGTGGGGTTCAGTTTAGTCTGAGACATTGAATATGCTTCTGTTTGGGCTGGAATGCCACTATCAATTCTTAGCATGGCATTTCTCTATTTTGGAAACATGAAAAAGTTTGTACCTTCCAAAATGTCTTACAGCCCTGGGTGTCAGAGCCAGCCTACATTGCTAGGGGCGATTGAAAAGCTGAATTAGGTTGATTGTCTTTGGGGTCACCCAACTAGGTTAGACTTATCTTCCTAGGGATATGGTTGGCTTGTTCCTGCCAAGATACTCCTTAATGTCCTAATTTTTGTGGACTTAACCCTTTTGAAGTCATATACTTGAGTCTCACCTCCCTGGTAAGGCCTTTCCAAATAAACTCTCTCCTTCCCGAGGTGGAATTGACCATTCTCTCCTTTGGAACCCCCACTCTCCCATGCAATACTGTCGTGCTCATTACTGAACTTTTACGTGCATGTCTGTCTCTCCCTTCTAGACTCAGAGTTCCTCAAGAGGAAACACATTTTATTCCTCTGTGTATTCATAGTCCCTAGCACTGGGCTGGCCTCAAAGTAGGGCTTGAATTTGTGCTTGTTAAGTGAAAGGTGGACGGTGCATCTGTACTTAACCATTACAATCATGTTTCTGTTTCAGCCTTACCAGGGAAACATGTCCTTTCACGTAACAGCCAGGTTTTGGGAGTGAGATGAAAATGTATTTGAAACAGTTGCTGCTCCATCTAACTGGCACCTAATTATAAGCATTTAGCATTCTTTGTGAAGTGGGCAAGGAGACAGGCACTTTCTGGGAAAACAAAAATGGGGTCTATCTTATTAGGTCAGGTTTGCCAGGCAGACACATGAGATAAAGGCTTGGTACAGAAACACTGGCTATAAAAAGCAAAATTAGGGCACCTTGGCATCAAGTTGAAGTGAATAGTTTCAGTGATGTAATAGGATACTCTGGTGTGCCGTCGCTGCTAGAAAGGGTGTGTAGAAATTCAGGTATGCCTGTGCTGATGTGATTTTCTGTCAGGACCTTGCAAAATGGAAAGATCGTCGAAAAAGTTACACGTCAGATTTGCAGAAGAAAAAAGAAGAGAGGGAAGAAATTGAAAAGCAGGCGCTCGAGAAGTCCGAGAGAAGCTCTAAGACGTTTAAGGAAATGCTGCAGGACAGGTAATGAGGCTGAATGCGTCTCACGGTTGGAGATGCCATTGTTAGATATATTTGTGTAAGTATAGTGTGACATTAGTGGTCACCAATATTAAACTTTAACCAAATATGCAGTAAAACGTTCAGGATTTTGCTCAAGTATTACCGAAATAGTGACCTATAGTAACCAAAGAAATGAGTACTTAAAATAGATATGCATTATTTCTTTTTACATTGTGCATTCACAGGCAGAAGTGGTTGGTGCTGGCTATATTTGGTACAGAAAAATATACTACTCTTTACTCTTTTAAAGTGAATTTAGGAATGGAATAGTCTAATGAAATCAGCTGTCACTTTTAACTAAATTGTGTAAAACATACCAAAGTTCTTTTTCATGTTTAGTGGTGCAATTCAGATTATATTTTAAAGGAAGTTTATATAAACATGAGTATGTGGGGTTTAGTCTTTGTATTGCAACGTAACAGTATAAAGGTCAAATTTAAACTTTCCTATAAGGTAGTTACTATGTGAAACCTTAGGATATTTGCAGGTTAGAGAGAGGGCAAATACGCTTTTAGAATAATGTCAAAAGGAAATATGCTGCCAGGTGAAATGAAACAAAGCTCCTTTTGTGCCCTAAAAGCCAAGGATAAGCACAGTTTCATTCACTTAAACACTTTCAGTTTGCTTGGGAAGTAAGCACTTCTTTCTAAATGGGAGAAATGAGGATGCCTCATGAACTTTTCTATAAATATGAATGGTGACTTTTAATCTGTAGTAATTATCCATGCAAGTTCTGTCAAGCTGTATGAAATAATATACGTACTTGATCTTCACAAAAGCCAGAGTCTGTTGTGGTCTTTTATTTTTATTAAATTATTATAGATGTTATGTAGGGAAAAAAAGCTTACAATGATGTCAAGGAATCCACAACTTTGGAACGTTCAAACTGGCTGTCAGTCAATTATATTTATAGTGTTTTAAATATGAAAGAGTTATAAACTTGTGGATAAAGTTTAGTGAATAATCCCTTATTAAAATTTCCTTATTTTCTTATTAAAATCTCTTTACAATAAAGAAATCCCTGTGAAATGTTTGAAAGCCTCTTTAATAAAAAAAGTCAAGTTCT
Source organism: Cheirogaleus medius (assembly GCA_008086735.1). Taxonomy (NCBI): domain Eukaryota; kingdom Metazoa; phylum Chordata; class Mammalia; order Primates; family Cheirogaleidae; genus Cheirogaleus; species Cheirogaleus medius. The sequence goes on along the minus strand of VBSM01000605.1, from coordinate 33,162,404 downwards.
TATAATCTTGGTTTTGGCATTAAAAATAAATAAATCCTTTATTAGTGTTGTATTGATTACTGTGTGAAGTCAGTAGTCTTTTTATTCTAAGTCCATTTTATATGTTAATTATTGTCTACCTCTGTGTGTCAAAATGTGTAGCTTTGTGATGATGGTGTGTTTCTTTTTGCTAAGGGAATCCCAAAATGAAAAGTCTACAATCACATCGAGGAGGAGAATGTATTCTTATGATGATGTATTGAATGAAGAAAACCTACCCTCTATACTGACTATGTCAGAAGCAAGTTACCAGAGTGAGAGAGTAGAAGAGAAAGGAACAACTCATCCTACAGAAATTCCTAAAGAAGATTCTACAACTTTTGCAAAAAGAGAGGACAATATAACAGCTGAAATCCAGCTTCCTTCTAAAGGCCCAGAGGAAGAACAACACCCAGCCTCTTTGTCTGCTCAGCGTTCACTGAGTACACAAATGGCGTCGACTCGTGTTTCAGCTTCCCTCCCTAGAAGTTACCAGAAAACTGATACAGCCAGGTTAACATCTGTGGTCACACCGAGACCTTTTGGCTCTCAGTCAAGGGGAATCTCATCACTCCCCAGATCCTACACGGTAAAAAATGTTTCTAGTTCATTTGGTCTGTTCTGAAGGGCAAAATGTTGGTGAACTTATGCAGAGGATGGAGTTATATAAACTTGATGCGTAACATGTACATAACTTATATCTAAACCAATTCTATTTTATGCCAATTTATATTCGATGGAAATTTAATGCTTAAGATATAGAAATGATGCAGAATGTATTAAACTTTAAATTCTTTGAAAGTAGGGTTAATGCATTTTAAAGAATGAATAAGATATGTTCTAAGGCAGAGCATTATTTCTTAGTGTCATATTTTTCCAAATATAGCTTTTATGAAGTATTAGGTTTAACAATACGAAGTTGCTGGTAGTTTCTTTTTGACACACATAACAGCAGTTTCATATGGTTTAACCTAAATATTTTCAGGTTAATTTTCTGAAAATTGAGAAAATTGCTTTTTCCTGATTTTCCACTTTGTAAGAACTTGAAATGTTTGAGTATAATTATTAAAATGTATCTTATTGTTCAAATATATGTATTTCTATATATATCAGGATTTTGAAGGATAATAAAATATTGATGCATTATTCCTGAGAATGAAGTGGTACCACATATCTGACAGTGGGTATGGTATGTTAATCTGAATTATGTGAAAGGAAACAATATGGTTTCAAAATTAATGTTCAAATTCCTTTTAGCTCTGCTAATGCACAATCCTAAAACCTAAAAGAGAAAATATAAAAAATTGAGTATTTGGGGTGAGAGAAGCCTACCTACACTAGCCAGGAAACTCCTGACCATTATATTAAAGAAAATATAGACATGTTTCACAGATAAAAATTATATGGCAGATACCATTAATCTAGTAAAAAGATAATTTATAGACTCAGAGAAATATTACCAAAATATAAAGTATAATATCTCTAAGATATAACATGTTTCAACAAAGATAAGGAAAAGAGAAACACTAGAAAAATGGATATAGAAAAGCAGTGGCCAGTTCAAGGGAGAAGGAATTTAAATGGCTGATCCCTTAAAGCACACAGAAGCATGCTCAGCTTCATCGGAGCAAGAATGAAGTGTATGACTCTTTACCCATCATACTGATAAAGATTTAAAACGTTGTAGATGTTTAGTGTCGGCAAGGATGCAGAGAAACAGACAATGCAGACATACGTACATTGTTATAATTATTTTTTTTTGGAAATTATATACATAAAACTTTTGTTACAGCAAGCCTACTTTTAGAAATCTTTGCTATAAAAACAAAAGTTCCAGTTATACAGATATATGGGTATTTGTTGCAATATTTTTGAAAGTGGCAGAAAATTTAAACAACTTTCAATGCGCATTAAATGAATAAATTCTTGGTGTCCATACTATGGAATATTCAGCAATTGAAGGGACTGGTTTAGAGTTCTGTTGACCAGGAGTGATATAAGTGAGCAAAACAAGTCTCAGAAGTCTTTATATAATATGAACGCTTTTGGGAGAACAGTTCTTTCCACTAGGTGCGTATATCTGTTAGTGTGAAAGACCACACTCCAAGCTTTTTAGCAATAGTTGTTTTATCATGGGAGCTATGTTATTTTCATATTTTAAAAATATTAATTTAATAAGTTTTAAAACAGAAATGAAGGTAACAGTATATCAAGCTTAAAATGTTTTCTTACTTAGATGGATGATGCTTGGAAGTATAATGGAGATGTCGAAGGCGTTAAGAGAACTCAAAACAATTCGGTCAGCACCCCGACACAACACCTTGAAGCCAGCCAGCTTGCTACGAGCTCATCGAGCCAGGAGGAGGCAGCAGCCTCAGAAGATGTAATGAGGATGCCCTCTTCTCCTACACCCTCCTTCTCATCTCTTACCCAAGACCAGGCTGCCACTTCTAAAGCCACACTATCTTCACTGTCTGGCCTGGATTTAATGTCTGAATCTGGAGAAGGGGGGAACTCACCCCAAAGAGAGGTCCCAAGATCACGGGTGAGTTTGGGTCTTTATCGTCCATGGCTCAGACACTTCAATATTTAAATCTGGAAGCCATGTTTCTAACCTCTCTAGGCATTAGAATCTGGGCTGATAATGTGAAAAATGATACTGCGGTTTATTTTTAACAGATCTTGGAGAAGTAGGTCTCTTTCAACTCTGAGTTTATAGTTCAGATAACTCTTGTGGTAAGTGTGTAGAGATACTTTATGGACCAGTCTTCTTGGGGTTCAGCTGGTGTTTTCTCTATTTCACGTTTCATTAGCTCTTGCCTCATGCTACTCATGTCCTGTAGTTCCCAGATTTCAGGTGCAGGAGTCACTGAAGGTTTTAGATGCAGATCTAGCATGCATGCGGGTAATAAAAGCTCCTTCCCAGGGGAATTAACTGGCCACAGTGAGAAATTGATGCACATGGTAGGTAGGTGCTGGCCTCTAGGGATATGATATTTCTATTTCTGTCAGCTTAACATTCTAGTGACTTTTTTTTTTTTTTTTTTTTTTTT
>VBSM01000605.1:33136588-33159318 GCA_008086735.1 Cheirogaleus medius | reverse complement strand
CCTCAAACTCCTGGGCTGAAGTGATCCTCCTGCCTCAGCCTCCCAAGTAACTGGAACTACAGGCATGTGCCTCCATACCCAGCTAATTTTTTATTTTTATTTTTATTTTGTTAGAGACAGGGTCTCGCTATTGCCCAAGCCGGTCTTGAACTCCTGGCCTCAAGTGATCCTCCCACCTCGGCCTCCCAAAGTGCTAGGATTACAGGCATGAGCCATTGTGCCTGGCCTCTAGTGAATTTTAATGCTAATTAATACTTTAGAATGTCTAGAATTTTGGATGGCTATTTATCTCTTAATGGGAATATTGAGGCTTAGTTGCAATATGATAATTGTGTTCCTTAAAATTTGGAGTCCAAACAAAATATACCATCAAATGAAGAATAACTGGAGGCAATTATAGTTTTTATTAAAATCCTAATAAATGCCTTTTGAGATAATTATCAGTTAATAAATGATCTTTTTTTCCTACATGTAAAACATACTAAAAGTCTTTGCCTAGCAAACAGAAAGCTTCTCTCTTTTAGAAGAACCCTTGTTAGGCGATTTGATAGCTGTATGAACCCCTTAGCATGGAGGAGCTTTTATGGTTCTTTGGCTTGTTCTAGAATTCCCTGTTGCCTTGCAAAACATCAATTATATACCTTAACCTGAGTTACACATGAAATAACATTATGTGAAATAATAGATATAGCATATTTATTTAGTATTATTGGAATTTTACTTGTATAGGAAAAGTTTAAACTGTTTATTCTCTGATTATAAGAAACTCTGTGCTTTAGAAAGTTTGGAAATGCAGGGAAGTATAAATAATAAAAATCACTTGGTAATTCCGTCATTTAGAAATAATGATTGTTAAGATCTAGGTATATTTCTTTCAGTTTCTTCTAGTCATATTTACAAACATATATCTAAAAACAATTTCTTCAGCTTGATAAGATAATTAGTTGTGAGTTATTATTATATTTTTAGAAAATTGAAAATCTATAATTAGCATTATAAGTCTCAGTGGTTGAGACCAATAGCCCATTTTATACTTGAGAAACAAAAGGTACTAGTGGATGAATAATAAAAGCAGAAACAAATTGTCTTTTCTTTTTATGGACTTGTATGTTTGCCTTCAGCTTTTCAAATAGCAAATTCAACAAACAGCCTGATTAACGTGTTGCACATTAGGTGTGGGGACCTCCCTCGGGGTGGCAGCTGACTAGTTGCATCCTTGGATTAAGGAAAAGAGGCTGAGTGTGGCACATGGGTGTGTCCCAGGTTATTGCAGTTTAGAGGAGCCTAAATTAACTTGGTACTCTTTCAGCTTTCATCATTAATGGATTTATGGTCCTTTGTTACCAAACTGGAAATCGTGTTCTACCAAGGAAAACTAGGCTTTATTTAAACCACTGGAGCCATTGGAATTCTTCAACATGATATATTTCGTATGATGACTTACCTGTCTCTGATGCTTGGTGTGTCCATTTCTGTGCTACTAGGGAAGTAGCTTATACAGTTCCACCTTGCCCTCATTTTTGAGAAAGAGCTCACTGACTTGAAAGAAGGATGCAAAAGCATAAAACAGCTGATCAGCAATATGTGTAGGGTATTATGCAGTAGTCCTCCATACTCCCATTCAAACTCTATAACTCCAGGTGTGCAGAGAACAGCAAAATCAAAAATAGGGTGTGGCTAAACATCTACATGTCTTGGTGGCATTGTTCAGATCATCTTTCTTACCTTGTACTTTTGCTGGTAGGTCCTTTCATTTCTTCCTCCAGAATCTCCCTTGATGGGACTCCTTTCTATCCTAGCTTCCACTCCCCTAATTCAGGCCCTTTCCCTATCAATGCACATACTTTGTAAATAGTCGCAGGTGTTTGTGCGTGGTGCACAAGACCTCCATCAGGGTAACTTGCCTGATGTCAGGCTGGATTCAGTAATCCCTCTGCTCCAGAGTCGCCAGTGGCACTGTGTAGTTTGCTGAGTGAATCGTATAGTGCTCAGGGAGCGCTGACATCTCTCCTGCCTGGCCCCAGAATCCCTTTGTAGTGCAGTAATAGCTAATGTCAGAGTGCTCATGATGTACCAGCCAGGCTTCTCCGGGCATTATCTCAGTTGATCCTACAGCAACGCTGTGATGTCATCAACAATCCTAATGATGCACTATCATTATTATCCCCATTTTATAATCAGGAAAATCGAGGCATAGAATAGTCATGTTGCTTGTCCAAGGCTATACAGAGTACTGAATGATGGAGTCAGGATTGGAACCCAGGCAGTCTGACCCAAGATTGCCTGTATTACACTATGCTGTGGGAAAGAGATAATCCAACTACATATGGTTGCTTACTTTTTCTTGGACACATATACTTTCTTGAGCATGTCATATATATTCTTATTGTTCCCCTATTTGAAAATGTTAATTTCACAGATCTCTGCCTTTTGAAGTCTGATTGTTACTTCAAAGCCCAGGAGGACTGCTTCCTTCCTGAATCAAGATATTACCTCCTTCTGGTTGGAATTGAACTTATCGCTCTTGAAAATTTCACTCCCTGAATTCTTTCTTGTTCCATGTGTATGTGTGTGTGCCTCCTCCACTGATACTCTTTGTGCCTTCTGCAGCCTTTACACATAATTGACACTGAAGTATTGACTGACTTGAATTGCATTCAAGGCCTCAATTACTAAGCTGAAGTATGAACTTGATCCAACAGGTAATTTAGAGTCCATACTGGCTCTTTAGTGTGGGAATTTTAAGATCGATGGGTGTTTTAGGAGTGTAAGCATTGTGATGTTCCATAGAATTACTTTAGGGAAGCTAATTCTGGAGGCAGAAACTAGTTTAGGAGCCTATCACAGAATTGAGATAATAAGGTGGCTTGTGCCATAAAGAAGAAAAAGCGTAATAAAGAAAGAACTTAACATGGCCTTATTTAAATTCTGCCCGCAGGAATTTCCTTTCCATCCCCATTGCTGAGCTGAGGGTTTTATTCCTCTCTCTTCCCTTTTTCCCCTTCTCTTGTGGTTTTTGCTTTCTTCCTCTGTCTCCCTGGCCAATCCAGCCTTCCCAGGGCCATTCTAGGGGTTACCCAAAGCAAGGGGAGTGAATGATTTTTCCCCAAGTTCATCTTACCTGCAGGTTTCTATTTTCTGTCCTTCCAGATCCCTGTGCTCTCAAACCCCTTACAAATCTACCTTCCAGAGCCTCTGCTCCAGATTTTTAAAAGCAGTGTGCCAAAGTGGGATGATACATATGGAAGGAAGGAAGCTTTTTCCATGTCCATTTCCTGATCGCAACCCCGTTTTAAGTGCCCCTTTCAGCAGTACCCAGGGCTTACCTTATCGTGGCTTCATACTGTGCATTTTGCTTGCTTGTCACCTATACTAGACCCTAATCTCCATGAGGGTGGGGAGCAAGCCTATCTTAGCACAGTGCCTGAATCTGTAAATATTCGCTGAATGCTGATTGAGTTTTCTTGGCTTTAGAGCTAAGTATGTGAGAATTAAATAGGATTTTCTTTAGTTGATCTGGGAACTGCTTAACCAGCAAGTGTATTATATTTAATGTGTTTCCATGGGAAAAAGAAGGCAATTACTGGGCATCAATCATGTGTGCCTTGGCACCTTCTAAATGTTTCATTTAATCATTCCAGTAACCTTGCAAAGTAGGTGGTATTATCTCCATTTTTACTAGTGAAGTTCTTGAGATTTGGAAGTTATGTAACCTACCGCAGGCTGGTGAAATGCTTACATCACAGCTGCAGTTTCTCTGACGCTATATATTTTTTGAAATAGGACATGCTCAAATTTTAGTAGAGCCTTATGTATAGTTAAGACTCCACATGTCGACTTATTTGAACTTTGCTGTGTTTTTAGACTTTTAGAGCCAATAGGGACTGAACTATCCATAAAGATAAAAATCTGAAACTTCTGAGAACTGAAATGTAGAGTTTGGAATCTACCAAGTAGGCAGTATGGAGCTACCAGCTCCTTTTAAAACAGGGTGTGATATAATAATCTGCATGTTCTGTAACTACAGTTCTGGCAGCTTTGTGAAAGATGGACAAAAAGAAGGGCTGGAGGCAGGAGAGCCAATTAGGAGATGACCACAGACATTTAGGGAATATTGTGGCCTGAACTAAGATGATAACCTGAGGGAGGATGGCAAGAACGGGAGATTCAAGGTGGATTTGTGGATTGCGGACACAATGACATGTTGTTAAATGCATGTGTGTGTGCTGGAGAGTTGGGGTATAGAGATTGCTGTGTGGAGTTGGAGTAGGGAGCAGTGGGGAGGACAGAGAAAGACCCAGAAAGAATGTGGTGTTTCTAACTTGAGCAACTCGTTAGCTAAGTGATGCAATTAACCAAGATGTGAAAAACAAGAGGTGGAAGAACAGGTTTGGGGAGAAAGATAATGAATTTAATTTTGGAACTGGACTCACATTGAAGACATGGCAGTGAATGAGGTTACTCACGAAGGCATGTAGTCAAAAAGGTGGGAGACTGACTAAGGAACAACAACAAAATGAAAATAGAAGAGAAAGAGGAGGAACATGCTAATGAAACTGAAAAATTGCCAAAGAGATGGGAGGAAAGGCAAGAGAAATTGGGAATAGTGAGTGACTTCAGAAGATTTTTTCCCAAGAGCAAGAATAGTTGTCAGTGCCTAGTGGGATGAAGATAGATTTGGTAGGTAGAGGATAAGCTTGGAAATGGGATGCATAAAGGGGTGGGGGTGGAGGGAATGTCACCTGCCTTGGGATTGAGGATTGAGTGAGATGGAGGATGGAGAAAGATTTAGATGCATCTTTGATGGAAGAAAGTAGCTCTAGTATCAGAGCAGGGCCATGATTTGAGGGCTACCCACTTCATGTTCTCATCCCAATAAGACCCTGAAAGAAAGACACTAAGAACCATATGTACATAAATTCAAAGATGATGTATTTCCTCTGTTACTCCTGATTTTATAGTCCAAATATACTTTTAGTGTTAATTTTATAAACTAAGTAGGCTTTCTTTAACTCAATACATTTGTCTAATTGAAAAGTTTGAGGAGAATAACTTTCTGATTTGTTAATGCATAAGATTGACCCTGTTTTGTTAATTCCCATCTGTGGTGACATGAAAATCTTAATTCATTGGATTCAGCAAAAATAAATCTTTACTGTTGGGACTCCAGAGCATCCTTGTATTTTTGTTTAAATATTTGGAGTCTTGTAGTTCTGTTTCATCAGTCTGACAGTCAGAGAAGTAATCTGAGCTCTCAATGTATACTCCTATTCAAGTTGTACCTAATTCGAGGGAAATTTTTATTTTAAATGCTGAGATGTTGATGGATAACTATATTTTATCTTTTCTGTCACGGACAACTGAAACCTCTTGGGTAGTTCATTATCAGTCATCAAGAATGTAGGTTTCACCCAATAATTTATATTTCTGTTCCATCCAGTTCCAGGGCAGTTCTCTTCATTATCATGTTCTAAAGCTCCAATCCTTTGTAGAATACTCAGTTGGCAGAGAAAGATAAGGAAGTAGAAATCCTATCTGAAATCATTGTTGAATAGTTTATGCTTGAATATAATTATAGATATGTTCACCTGCAAGAAGTCTCCAGGATAATCTAATATAAGAACCCAGGATTCCCCAGAGATGCTTCAAGTGCTGCCATAAGGGGAAGGCCACACAAGTGGGGCTCTGGGACTCTTACTTTGTTTGAAACTATAGCCACCTACTTTAATCCTTTCTATATATTGGTTTAAGGGAGAGATGGTCTACATAAGATTTCCATCTTTAAGTAGGTTATTTAAAACCAAAACTGAAAACCAGTGTCTTCATGAGAGAGAAGGTTCTCCCAACCTCAGTGACATGCCCAGTGGTCACCTGGTTATTATAGAAATGAACCTGTAGTTGCCCACATGATCTATTCTTCTGTGCCTATGTATTGTCCCAAGGACTGACACAATAGTCCCCCAGGCTGTAGCCACAGTAAGCCTGTCTTCCCTGTTAACTCTTTCAGAGAGGTGGTTATCTGCTATTTTCTTTAGTATGTTCAAATAGAGATTTATTTCTGAGATAAGAACAGCCCTTTGTGGGACAGTTTTCTGGTCTAGTATAATTGTGAGACTCTTTCCTCTATAGGGTAAGCTCATTTTCTTTTCTCCTATATTGGTAGATAATGTTGACTTGCCATCTCCCACAAAGTATTCTTTATGTGTTTTGAGACTATTTATTAAAACTACAGCCTGTCTTTTATTCTTCAAGCCAAAGAACATCAGTATTTTGAATAACCCATCATTTGTTTCTCTTCCTTATATAGCAATAGATTTTTTAACTTTAATTGGCTCTAAGTCAATTTTTTTTTCTTTTGCATGAGTGTGGTAAAGATGACCACTTATTTTCATTGAATCATATCTAATTTAAGTATATGGTGGTTTGGCTATGGAATAGAACTAACCAGTAATTTTTTCTATGGTTAGCAGAGTTTTATTTTTCAGATTGCTGTTAATTAGGTGATTATTAACCAGTGTTATGACTATATCTGGAGTCCCACATTTAAACTGCTTTACAAAAGGTTTTCTGCTGAAAACTTTTCTATATTATTAGCTACAGTTTTTTTAATTGCTTAAAAAAGAAGCAATAATTATTTCTTGAGAGTAAGGATTATGCCTAATTCATCATTATTTTCCAAAGTTCTAAGTATTGTATTTTATAAAGAGATAATATATGCTGGACAAATGAATACATGAATAATGTTATAACATTTAACTTCTGCGTGTCTATTCATATAGCATAGCAAGTTCTTGATCCTTTATTTATCAGTACCTTCCTTTGCCTATCTTCTAATTCTTATGTACTGTCTTAGTCCAGTTAGTGTTGCTATAACAGAATATCTGAGGCTGGATAACTGTAAAGAAAAGAGGTTTATTTGGCTCATGATTCTGGTGACTGAAAAGTCCAAGAGCATGGCGCTGGCATCTGCTCAGCATCTGGTGAGGGCTGTGTGCTGTCTATAAACACGATGGAGAAGCAGAAAGGTGAATGGTGTTTGCAAAGAGACCCAACACAAGAGGCAACTTTGCTTTATAACAACCCGCTCTTGTGGTAACTTACCCAGTCCTGCTAGAGGGAGAATTTACTTTCCGGAGAATGCATTAATCCCTTCATAAAGGCAGATCCCTCATGACACAAAGACTTCTTAAAGGTACTACCTCCCAACACTGCTATACTGGCATTTAAATTTTAACACGAGTTTTGTGGGGGACAAACCACATCCAAACCATAGCATGTACTATCCCAGTTTTTCTCAGAATATTGTCATTTGGATTTTAAACTTGTTTTTTATGGTTAGAAAAACTTAGAAAGCTTTATGAATTTCCCAATCAGCCCTGGGTTTGAGTTTAACTGCCAAATTAAAATGGAGAAATTGGTAAGTCTTTTTCTGGAAAGTAAATTAGCTTTATGAAGAGTTTGTTTGTTTTTTGTTTTTTATATTTTTTCCAAACAGGTCTAAGTGTTTTATTGTTAAGCAAAGAACTAAAATGCTAGCCTGATGAGCTCATTATATTAAAATTTATATCTGTTGTTTACTCAAAACAGAAGAAAATGTGTAAATTATGAAAAATAAATAAGATTTTCATGGACATAGTATGATGTAAGACTTGAAATATTTGGTTTGGAAAATAGTTTAAGAAAGTCCTGATAGAGATGGAAATAGAGTTCTGCCTTTTGTCCAAGAAGGTATTGTTCTTGGGCTTATGGGCTGAAGTTACTTCAAGAAAGTCATGTTTGGTGATAAAGGACCATTAACGATGAAAGCTGAAAGACTACCCACGTTAATTTAAGCTCCTCTAAACTGGGACACACCCATGTGCCACACTCAGCCTCTTTTCCTTAATCCAAGGATGCAACTAGTCAGCTGCCACCCCGAGAGAGATCCCCACACCTAATGTGCAACACGTTAATCAGGCTGTTTGTTGAATTTGCTGTTTGAAAAGGTGAAGGCAAACATACAAGTCCATAAAACGAAAAGATAATTTGCTTCTGCAAGCTGATAAGATTGATAAGATAATTAGTTGTGAGTTATTGTTACATTTTTAGAAAATTGGAAATCTATAATTAGCATTATAAATCTCAATGGTTGAGACCAATAGCCCATGCTATACTTGGCGAACAAAAGGTACTAGTGGATGAATAATAAAAGCAGGATGTTTCAGTAGGGACCTTCTTGGTGTCTTAGTAGTTCCTTGTGGGTGACATAGTTCTGCATTTTGCAGCATGTGTAGCAGCTAAACCTTTACCATTAGAGCCTTGTGGTATTTGGTCAAGCAAAAATACCTTATCAAACTTCAGATGCACACTAGGGGCGAGTGGTGCTAGCCTTAGATGGATGCTACTGGTTGTGAAATTATGTCTATGAACCACTTGAAATTATTCAGCTAAATATCTTAAATGCTGGAGGTAGTTTTTTAAAAGTATGTTGGCATTTTAAAATAAACGATTTAAATTACTTCATTCCTAGGCAATGAATAAATGGATTGTAAATTAGACCCAATTGCACGGTGGGCAAAAGCCTAAGCTTTATCAATGGCTGCTTGATTTGCAGTATTAATGTGAAGAAAACATGTATTGATGATAAGATTTCCCTTATTTTAGCAGGAAAAAACCAGTAAACTTGGTAAAATTTACGTAAGTGCAAATTTTACCGAACCCTGGGAAGAAAGAATGCAGCTTCTGGTTTATCATGAAATAATGTAAATGTACCTTGCATTCAGCCTTCCTTCTTTCATGGATAGACTTTCCTCCATGTGGGTGCCAGGGACACCTGATACCAGCGTTTCATGTTTTGTTTTCAGGATCAGTTTAGTGATATGAGAATCAGCATAAACCAGACGCCTGGGAACAGTCTTGACTTTGGATTTACAGTAGAATGGGCTTTTTCTGGCATCTTCGTAGCATCCGTTGAAGCAGGTAAATCATAGATTTAGCTCTACTAAAGTTTCTTCTTCTCTTTAGTCCTATGTTGTTGAGGTGGGGAAAAATCCCACAGAAATTAGTCTATTTATTATAGGAGGAGAAAAAGTGTGAAGATGCAGTAGTAAAGCAAGGAAGTGCATTTTCTTTCCCGAGACTGTTAATTGGGGTTACAAATTACATATAATTTATTCTCTTTGCCTAATTAATTTTAGTTTTGTAGAATCTTAATTTTGTGACCTTACAGAATTTGTCAAAATTTTGGACTTTATATTTGGAAATGCTAACAAACAGTAGCAAATCTTAATGGAAAATTCAGAAGGAACTTTCCACAATTAGCCATGTTTTGGGGTGAAATACCTGTTGCCCTTAGAGTCCTTCAGGATGCTTTGGGACTTTTGCAAAAGGATTACCCCCCCCCCCAGAGTTGTACCAAGTCAAGCTCAGGAACTCTTTGCAAAATAGTACAAGGCTTAAAATTAAAATGAAAACTACTGTATTCAAGAGTAGGTCCTTTTTTACAAAAGATATTTTGGCTATATAAAATTGCATGTTAACACCCATTTTTTAAAATTTCAAGACTGCTTTAATTAGATAGATAATGGTTTTTTAGCTAGAGAATAATTTTAAGCAGTTTTAAATAGTCATTTTTTCTTCTGCTCCATTCCAGAATGCATCTGATTTGGAAGCTCAAGTGTAATACATTTCATATTTTTAATTTAAAAATAACTTTAATTTTTATTTGTCCTTATGAGGTTAATAAAGGAATCTTATTGAATAGATGAGTTTATCATCTCTCCTTTAAATGTTAACGAAGATACATACTGTAGAATTTTTTTAAAATGCCTTTAGTGCTTTGTATGTGGTAGATACTCAGATATTTGATAACTCTGAAAAATTTAGTGACTCTTCTCCAAATAAAATAAAGGGAAATGGTAATTCAAAATTAAGTCATTTTTCTTTAACTTAAAGAAGCAGTGCTAGTAGAACTTGTGGGGTTTTTTTCTACTGGTTGTTTCATTTACTTTGCATTATTTAGGTAGCCCAGCAGAATTTTCTCAGCTCCAGGTAGATGATGAAATTATTGCTGTTAACAACACCAAGTTTTCATATAAGGATAAGAAAGAGTGGGAGGAAACCATGGCTAAAGCTCAAGAAACTGGAAACTTAGTAATGGATGTCAGGCGCTATGGAAAATCTGGTGAGTGAGTTTTACTACCGTGTCTGGCGTTCTAAATTGGGAACTGGTCTTTGGCAAGTGGTTGTAACAGTTTGCTTCAATAACTGTTTTATTTTTCATTTTACTTATTTTTTGGCTTTAAAGATATTTAAATGTGACAAATCTTGAATGACACCTCATTGAATATTCTGTCTGAACTTTTCACTAGCAAATTTACTGAATTCTACATTATTGTCTGATTTATATACTGATTTATGAATGCAAATATCAACTGAAGGCAAATTTATCTGCAGTCAGGAGTCATTTATACTAATGTTGAGTATTAAGAATTACACTATGATTTAACTTTCTCTGCAGCATCATAACCATACTGGTAGAGAGAGAGAGCATGGCAGGTCATATTCCTGTTGTTCATTCTCAGAGACCTTTGAATATTCCATTATTGTGTTTCTTGGTTATTGAGGTTAGATGGGAAAGGGCATTAAGCCTCTCTAGACCTATCAGCTTATGATATCAAAGTATAATATCTAGTCCTGGTTTATGGAAAGATTCAGCAAATTTGCTAGTGTTTTTTTTGTTAATGTGATTTAACCTTTGTGTTTTGGGAAGGTGGTCTGTTGGTAAAAGCCCTAAACTCTTCATTTCTTTCACATACTGCCTGATTTGTTTGTCTTGTACATGTGCACTTTGTGTATGTGCATTCAGTAATTTTTATTCTTTCCACTTCAACATTTATATGTATTCATTACTCCATCTTCATGTGCCAATCAGACTGGGGCAAAGACCTACCTTCCCTGCCATTTACACAGCATAAAACTCTCAATCTCACCAGTATGGCTACCAAAATTATAGGTTCACCTGAAACAAAGTGGATTGATGCAACTTCTGGAATTTACAACTCAGACAAATCTTCAGATCTGTCTATAACGACTGATTTCTCTGAAAACCTTCAGAATTCTGTAAGTATTTTGAGAAGCTGGGAGTACTTGTGTAGAGCGCCACAGCTGTAGGAATTGTGTGTGGGGAAAAGAATTTATTTGAACAATTTTGATACTGCTTTAAAAACAAATAATATACATAACTGTAATATTTGTACCCCCATAATATGCTGAAATAAAAAAAAAGTTAAATAAAACAGATTTTAAAGAAAGAAAAAAAAATAAAAACAAATAATTGAGTAAGGTAACTTATAGTAAAGAGATACAGTAAAATATATTTTTGAAAACCATAAGGTATTACTCATTAATAGAGTAGTTGTGAATTATATGATGGTAAAGTTAAAAGATCCCATAATGTCGTTTTGCAGTTGTTTCTCACCAGTCTTTCATCATTATACCCATCTCTCAGATCTTTGTGAATGTGAAGTAGCAATTATGTAACATTATACACTATAACTCCTCCATGCATTCTTTAGTCTTTACTGGCAAATGTCAATAAATACAGTAATTGTGTGCAATATAAAACTTCATAAAGCACTTTTAGTTTTTGTGTTGGTAAATTTAGGTCGACTTACATATGTGGTTAAGATATAATCAGTTCCATTAATTGGTTCAAAAACATGTAGAAATTTTTGTAAGTGTCAATCATTACTTTTTCATATAGGTTTTGAAAAAATGTACCTATTTATGATCTGAATTGTTAATTTAATAATTATATTTAAATTTCAAATAAATATTACGCATTTATATTTACTCCTTAGGTTGTATTATTATTACCCTAAAGTACCTCCTTTTATTTAATAAGGAGATCTTGCTACATTGTGTAAGAAAGGTTTAAATGTTAGCGAATCCTATATGATTATTTTGCTTACTAATAAATATGAGCCAAATAGATTAATGATTATTTGGCTGATCCTGTTTCTTGGGAAGTTAATGATTGATTAAACTTAAAGCCATCCATGCCTGTAGCTGGTCATTAATCCTTCCACAAATATTGAAGAATAATAAAAAAAATTAGGTTTCTACTACATGTAAAAGGCTGTGAGGAATGCATCAATATCCTGAAAAACTCATCTTGTTAAAATATATTTTCACTAATGAGAAATGCATTATTTAAGCCCGAAGTCCAACTGGAGAGAATGTTAACTAGCATTTTTTTCCTTTCCAGAATACTGAATCCAAAGAAATCAATGGAATTCATGATGAAAGTAACACGTTTGACTCAAAAGGTAATTATCACCATTACAACTTATAGGAAAAGTCATAGCATAGCACTCACATTCTGCTATTATAAAAATTAATATCTGTGAGTGAAAGAAAAACCGATCCCACTGCAAGTTGAAACTAAAAGGTTAGCACACAGATCCAATTGCAGACAGGTGGAAGGGCATTCAGTTCCACCTTCGAATAGTTCAGGAACTGCAAACAAAGCTTTGGCAGCATGTTCTGGAGCTTTGAGTGCCTGTGTGCCTAAGCCAAATAAGAAAGACTGGTTTTCCCTAGGCCATCAGCTTTCTTGCTATGGTATGCTGGCAGAGGGAATGTTAGTTAAATAAGAAACGATGAATGAAGTTTCCTTTTCCTCGTTGTTGTAAAAGGGACAAGCTTGGAGGCAGCTAGTCCTAATAGGAAAATACCAGTGGTAATAAGCAGTTGTTAGCAGACATACTCATTTATAATGAAAAAGAAGGCAAAGTACCTGGGAAGATTTTGGAATTAATCACTTTCTTTTGCCCATACAAAAATAATTTAGCTACACAAACTGTGTGCTATTCTTTGGGTATACAAATTAATAAGAAAGATCTGGTCCACATAGGCAGGGAGAGACACCCAAAGAGAAGAAACTTCTTTTACCCTGAAACTAGACTGCCAAGAATGGGGCTGGGTTTTCACAGTGCTTTGATCACTTGAAATCTGCATTTCCAGTTTATAATAATACATTCTTAAAGCCAACCTAAGGTTACAAATTTCTCTTCCCTCATTGATTGTATTTTATTTCTTACAGTTAGAAGGGACTATATATGTTTTTTATTTTAAGTTGCATTCTTTATCCTAGGAGTCTTTTTTAAGCAAGCATTACTATTCTTTCTTCATGATGTTATATATAAAGCATTTGGGTCCTGTTCTGCCAGTGGCCCAGGCAGAGCCAACTGATAAGACATCTAACTCTTTAATGACTATGAGACCATATTCAGGGCCTGCCATTTGAAATTTTTGTTTAGATAAATAAAGACCAACGAGTATGAAGTAATAATCATACTTAAAATTTTATGCTGTAGTTGTGTGACAGATCTGTTGGAGAAGTCAGAATATGTTTTGCTTTCTGAACTCCATTTGCTTTCCTTAAAGGTAGCAGAAGATCTTGAAATCTGGGTCGAAGTATCCTGGTTAGAAGAATGTTTTAATTTTAGCATTTGTTTTCAATGGATCTTTTTTTGAGTATCATTCATTTTGTTGTCTTCCCCATTACTTTTCAGTTCTTATTCATCAGTGTTGTGAAAATTCTTTATTATAGACAATTTTCCTTGTACTAGACAAGATTATGGATTGATTAACCTAAGCAAAAAGTGTTAACTTCCGTTTACCTAAAGCTGTGTGATCTAGCACGGAAGATGGTACTTGGCTTTCAGAGCTATGAAACTATGATGCTATCTGCCAAAATTTATTAATAAAAATATTTATACCTTTAACTAATTTGAATGTAGTATAGACTACTAAAAATATGTGTCTGTGTGCCTCAAAATAATCCATATCTTCTATGGCTATCAATGTTTTCATCTTTTAAAATAATATTGCTATAGATTGGAAAAATATATCAAGTATCATTTAATTTACCAGTGGTGAGAAGTTACAATGAATGACATGTTGTTTATTGGTTTTTTTGTTTTCAACTAGCATCTGAACCCATTTCTTTGAAAAACTTAAAAAGGCGATCACAATTTTTTGAACAAGGTAAACCATGAAGCTTAACAATTCATGCACTTTCATGGAATTGTTCTCACTCTCCACTCTTCCTCATGGTCTGTGGTGCTGGGCACTGAGCGTCTACAGCTGGGCTCTCATTATGACCAAGTGACATAACCATTTCCATTCTTTCCCTAGGGTCATCAGGCTTTTCTTACAGTTCATGGGTCTACCTCTGTGGTAATGGGTCTTTGTGTGTCCTTTGTATACCACTAAAGGTTTTTTTTTTTTTAATTTTATAAAAAAAAAAAAAAACTGAGATGCTGTTAAACACACACTTCTATCCACTGGGTAACAGTAAGAAATGAAGCATTTTGTTTAAGCTTCACTGCTTCCTGCAAATTGTATAATAAATATTAGATTACACCAACATACAATTGGCCAACTTTTAAAAACTCTGACCTGTTTTTGGTTTTAGAAAAATGTGCTTAATAAAGAAGAGAGGTATTTATTGCTATTGGGACGGTGGTTTTGGAATGTTGATTTGACTGAAGTAAATTCAAAGTAAATAAATTTTGGTTGCATCTGAGAACAGGTGCATTTTGAGATTCCCTGTGTTGGTGTAGTTGGGCAGGGCTGCCTCACGATGTGCTGTGCATGTGGCATTCTCTTCCCTTTTATGTCTGTCTCGTGAATGCTGTTCAAGCTCTGTGTTTTGCTATGAAGAACTTAAAAGTAATGTTTAACAATCGAGATGCAATGGTCAAACGAGATTGTGTTGTTGCTGTCTAAAATGTTAATTGTTTTTTACTTTTAAGATTGTTGAAACATTTATGAATTTGCCTTATAACACAATACTTACTGGGTTTGTGTATTTTGTGTTAATCACCTAGAACTCTTCCTTTGGTGGATTAAGATCTCTTTTTGACAATGAGCAGAAACAGCTTACCAGCTATGCATGCACGTCTATTTGTGTCAGTATCCTTAGTGTTTTTGATTCATGCTTTTTATTAAACTCCTATTTTTGTATGGCTATTTAATTCAAACAGTATGATACTCCTAGCTCAAATTGGCTAGAATAAAACAAATCCTTTTCTTTCTCTGTCCTAATTTTCTCTCACGTTTCTTCAACAGGCTATTTTAGGGAAGCATGTTTCTCTAACTCTCAAAGCCATTTTCTTAAAAAAATGATATAAGTGAATAATTTATTTGACAGTCGAAGTTTCAAGAAAATTTAAAAATGCTGTATGATAGTATATTTTCTGGAACTTTACTTTTTTTAATAACCATTGTACTATGTACAGGCACACTTATGTAGGTCCCCTAAGGATAAAAAGAGTAAGACTGGGCCGGACACGGTGGCTCATGCCTCTAATCCTAGCGTTCTGGGAGACTGAGGTGGGAGGATTGCTTGAGATCAGCCTAAGCAAGAGTAAGACCCAGCCTCTACAAAAAAACAGAAAAATTAGCCAGGCATAGTGGTGGGTGTCTATAGTCCCAGTTACTTGGGAGGCTGAGGCAGGAGGATCGCTTGAGACCAGGAGTTTGAGGTTGCAGTGAGCCACTTCTTTCTAGCCTAGGTGACAGAGTAACCCTGTCTCAGAAAAAAAAAAAAACCAAAACCAAAAAAGCAAAATAAAACTATTCCCATGAATTTACCCATGAAGTTTGAATACTTGTGTTTCAAATAATAGGAGAAGAAAGGAAAATGTTTCTTGAACATATTTGTAGAAGTGGCTTGTTTATGAAAGGTAGCTCACTAGTAAGAAAACTTAAAAAAAAGTGACTTGCAGCTATCACGTTGTAATTGAATAGTGACAAGTAAAAAATTGGAGATTTGATAGATGTTGTAAACATTGAGCTTTTTTATTTTCCTATGAGGCCCAACTATGGGATACTGCCGTTTATTAATAAAAGAACCCTGAAACCTCTTGAGAAATATTCATTGATCCAGCTCTAATACCTAGAGCTAGGGTTTATTTTTAGCACCCATGGTATATCTTCTTTTTACTGACTTTGAATTTGGAAGATGAGTAACAGATGGAACTGAGGAGAAAAAAGGATTTACTGTTGTTCAAAAAAAAATTCTCACTTAGTATACTGGCATAGAGACAGCTTAATGATAAAACTTTCTGAAAGGAATTATTTCATAGAAATGAAAATACTTATGTTTGTGTGTTTTTTTCTTTTTTCCCCTCCCTGACCCCCTGCTGCAATATAGGAAGCTCTGATTCTGCGGCTCCTGATGTAAGTAGTATTCATTTGTAGTTTGGAATAAACAAGGCGGGCTTGGTGGGACTGGGTTAGTACACGGTAGCATCGCTTACCGTTATTTTAAGTTGCATAAGAGTTTATCAGATCATAATCCTTCGAAGCTGAACAGACTTATTGTGAAACATAAAGCCACATCTTCCTTGGTGTAGTTTATGCAAAGTGGGAGGTAAATAATAATTTGTATGTGCAAAAGTGGTTCAATAGGTGACTGAATGATGTTGTGGTGTTCTGTGTTTGCGCCTCCTCTCTGACAATGGATCAGCTTCCAGTTCCAGCCCTCAGTGCCCCGAGTCGCTGGGCATGGGATCCGGAGGAGGAGCGGAAGCGGCAAGAGCGGTGGCAGAAGGAGCAGGACCGCCTGCTGCAGGTAGCACCAGGTGGCATGGGACAGGAGGAACGAGGCTGGCTTTCGTGGCTTTTCTCTGGTCTGTGTCAACCAGGGTTGAGAAGCTCATTTAGAAAAAAAAAAACAAAAAAAACGAACAACCAAAAAACACCAGCAGTCTTATAACAAATCTTTTTCTATGTAGCACATTTGCCATTAAACAATTACTTTTCTATTTTGAAGATTTCCAGAGTCATCCCTTTAAAAACATCATTCACCCTTGTGTATGTTTTTGGAGAGTACAAAGGGCACCCACTTAGGGTGAGAGGCACACAGACTTTGTGATGACTTAGTTCCCATGAACTATTTACTAGGGCCATTGCAGAATAATTCAATCCCCCTTACAGTTTGCTAGAGGCTTTCATGAATTACAGCCATGGTCAAGGGTATTCTGAGAGTCTACCTTTTCCTAACATCTGCATTTTAATTCAATATAAGCTTTTTTCCTACTGTAGGGACTAAAATTTGATTGGTAAAATGGAAATTACTGTCTTTAAAGGTGGAGGTGAAGGTTGAAAGGTAGCAAAAGTGTCAATGAAAAAGATTCTGCTTAATATCCAAATTTAATCTATGGGTTAATATGCCATATTTTCTTATAGGAAAAATATCAACGTGAGCAGGAGAAACTGAGGGAAGAGTGGCAAAGGGCCAAACAGGAGGCCGAGAGAGAGAATTCCAAGTACTTGGATGAGGTAGTGCTGGGACACGCCTCCTTTCTTCCCTCCCTTCTCTTTACCTTGTTGGCAGAATTAGCCTAGAAGCAGGAGACACCTCATTTCCCTCCACTTTTGGCCACATGTTCACCCATGTAGCTCTTTGAAAAATACAGTGAGCTCTGATTTATTAGATTTTTGCTTTGATGTTTCAACCTTTCTCCTAGTTTTTCTAGTGTACATTAAATAATTATATTAATAGAGCATAAGTGCATCTTCCTCTTCTGAGTTACATCTTGGTCACTCATGCATGGCTTTTTTCTTCATAGTGATAAAATGCTTATTTTTCTGAATGGTGTTCTGGGCCAACTATGATTAGTATTATCTAAAACTGAATATGTGTTTCTAGATGAAATTACAGAAATGCACAGATTCAGATGGATTTCTTTTTTCACTGGTCACCTAGGAACTGATGGTCCTAAACTCAAACAGCATTTCTCTGACCACTCGGGAGCCCGCTCTTGCCACTTGGGAAGCCAGCTGGAGTGAAGGGTCCAAGTCCTCCGACAGGGAAGGGACCCGAGCAGGAGAGGAGGAGAGGAGAGAGCACCACGAGGAAGCTGCTCCCGAGGACCAAAGAAAGAAGCTGCAGGAACAGTTCACTCTGGAGAGGGAGGAGGAACTGAAGCAGCAACAGCAGCAGGAAGAGCAGGAGGAGTGGCTTTGGGCCCAGGCCGAGGAGCAGAAGCGCCTTGCAGAAGAGCAGAAGCGCCGTGCAGAAGAGCAGAAGCGCCTTGCAGAAGAGCAGAAGCGCCGTGCAGAAGAGCAGAAGCGCCTTGCAGAAGAGCAGAAGCGCCAGGCAGAAGAGCAGAAGCACCAGGCAGAAAGGGAGTGGGAAACGTCGGTCAAAATATACCAGTATAGGAGGTCCGTTCCCATAGTCGGAGAGCTCAGGGATTTTAGATTGGCCTTGCTCAGCCATCTCCACCCCGCACTTCAAAGGCACCTCCTGGCTCTTTCTGCTCCATATCATCCATTCCCTACACAAGTGAACACAGCCCAGTGGAACCTTTAAATCCTAACCTGTCATGTCACCTGATTTCCCTGCCCCAAACTCTAAGTGCTTCCTGTCACATCATAACACCATCCAGTGTCCCCACCGTGGCCTAGAAGGCTGGCACGAACCAGACCGTGGCCCTCTCATGTGCCTTGTGGCGCCTACCACTCTCCCCCTCACTCTGTTCCAGCCACACCAGCCTCCTTTTTCTTTCTTGAAAATGCCCAACATTTTCTGCCCTTGGATTTTGACATTTTCTGATCTCTCTGTTTGGAGAAGTCATCCATCACATTTGTATTTGTATGTCTTGCTCTCTCATTTTCTTCTAGTCTCCGCTCAAGCATCACCTTAGACTTTTTAGAATAGCTGATCTAAAATACATGCCTTTTCCCTACCCTTTCTCTCTGTATATGCTCATCCTATTTAATATTATGCATTTTGTCTGTTGGCCGCCTGCCTCAGTAAGATGTAAGCACAATGAGGCCAATAAATTTGTTTTGTTTACTTCTGTAGCCAGGTGTTAGAGCATTACTAGAACACGGTGGGCACTTGGCATATATTTGTGGAATGAATGAGTGAATGAAAAAATTGCAAATGTCTATTGGCAGTAGTGGGTCTGTTTTCTATAGTGATTAGTTGAAATAGCTTTATATGTTCAGCTTTTAACCCAGATACCACTTGTATAAAGAGACTTGAATAACATTATTTTGGTATCCTTATCTTAAACTCGAGGAAGGCCTTAAAGTCTAATATTTTTGACTATAATTTTTTTTCCTCTAATTTGTAGGCCTATTGATTCCTATGATATACCAAAGAAGGAGGAAGAATCTTCAGGTTTGCTTCCTAGTGACAGGTGTGTAGAGCTTTTCATTGTAATTTAGTTGCTGGTAATTGGGCTTCAGATGAACATTCCAGTTGATTTGTAGAACTACTTTTAGACCTTTGTCATTTGTGGGATACAAAGAGAATTTGCTGGTTGATCTTTGTACAGTTAGCTTTTGCTGCGTAACCAACTACTCCCAAACTTAGTGACTGAACTCATGATTTTGTGGGTCAGCATTGTGGGCTGAGCTCAATTGGGTAGTCTTTTTAGTTGAGTGGGCCCACGTGTGCATCTGCTGTTAGTCACCTGGGCAGCTCTCCTTTTGGAGGTTGGCTGGCTATCCACTGGAGCAAGGAGAGCAACTGGGTCATGTGTCTTTCAACATTCAACAGGCCAGTGGGGTCTTATATAGGGCAAGGAAAAGAGAATTAAAGATAGGAAGCCTGCAAGGCATCTTGAGGTCTAAGTTATCATCCGAAATAAAGTCACAGGGCAGCTCAAGTTCATGGAGAAGAGAACTCTACCTCTTTATGGGAGGAGTCACATTGCAAGGGGAATGCTCACAGTTTGGGGAAGAACTGTGTCCCTATTTTGTAATTCAATGCAACCTTTATTTTAAAAAGGTTATGAGCAATGACAAAATTATCCTCAAAAGGGTTACATATGGACAGCTGAAATGAGAATGATAACCTTTCTCTTAGGTAGTTTGGTTAGAACGACTGGTCACTTTTGAGGAATGAAGATAAGATTTCAGATACCTGAAAGGTTATACATGTCTCAAAATTTTCTAAAACATTGTTTTAATGTTTTAAAGTATTTTTTAAAATGCTTTGCTGTTTTGAAATCAATAAGGACTTCTAAACAGAGTCTGTCTATAAATATCCATTAGCTTGTGTTTTCAGAGTTGAAAATTTTCCTTTAGGAAGTTTGTCTTATTTGTTAGATACAAGGAAAGACTTGTATCTATAGGCAGTCAGGATGACTGAATAGGGCTCAGAGTAGAAAGGGACGAGGAAAGAAATAAACAGGTAGTAATGGCCTGACAAATAAATAGGCTAAAAAAAGTCTAGTGATTGATGACCTCATTTATAATGACTCTCTGGGTAACTATAGATCATTAACATGTTTATCTCTTTTTTAAAGATATGGCTTTATTTAAGTATTTAAAAAACCTGTATTTATATAGCTCATTACCTTGGAAAAAATAACCAAAATGCAGAGAAAGGAAACTTAAGGAATCCTGGAAAATATGAAATACCTCCAGTCACTCCTGATATAGCATGCCCTAGCGCCCCTGAAGAGTGTGGCTAGACATCTGGCAGCAAGGGTTTTCTTCTGTGTAAAACACATGTAAAATTATTCACAAATGCAGCTGTCTACCAGTTGTGATACATTATTATGCATTATAGATTATTGCACTGCATACTATGCATAAGTATAATATTGCATATTATTTTATAATTTATATTTTACATTGTTATTGCTACTATTATTTTTGAAGCTCAGTGTGCTTAGTATAATGAGAATGGGATCAGCACATGTCGATTTATAGATCTAAATCTTACTGCTACAACAATGTTAGGCATTTTTGGAAGTTAACTATGCAATATGTTTTAGTACCTCTTTGGAATGCAAGGCTAGCGTTTGGTACATCACTGTTCCAGAGTAGTCAGTGGTATCTTAATGTCCAAGAAGGGGACATCATGACCCTGGGGCAATGTGGAGGAAGTGGGACAGTCTGACTTTAGGTGATCCAATGGCAGATGTCTTGTAAGCCTGGTAAGCCTGAGATCTGGATCAGAGTACACATTGACAAAAATTGACCAATAAATCATAGTCTTAATCATTGTACAAGCTGGAGAGGTACTGTCACATGTTTATATCTATTTCTAGCATTTCACTCCTCTCTGTTTTAGGAGTGTCACTGTTTTCCATTAGTTTGTGCAATATGAAAAATCCCTTGGTTTAAAAATAAATAGACATATGAAATAAATCAACTGCTTTAAAAAGCAATCTTTTTTAGTGTTTTTACTTCATAAATGTGAGAAAGATGTTATTAATGAGATATACTTAATATATTGTGTTCTGTGTTTTAGGAATAAATCCAGATCTACTACTGAACTGAATGATTACCCTATAAATAAAAATGGTAAATCTTATATTTTTTCAAATTTCTTCACAATTGTTTATTTGTGCTCTCACATTATGAAAAATATTTTAAAGGTCAAGATATTTCAGATTTATTAAGATTACATAAATAAATACTTAATATTTTTAGATCTACATAGAAAAATAACGAAACAACTATGTTCTTATTTTGGCTTTATTTTATAATGGAAAAAGTACTGGGAAATTAAAATGGTTTTTAAATTGATAGTGAAATGTGTGGGAATTTTGCAAAGCAATGCTGATGCAGCTTTTATAGTAGATTTCATCTTGCAGCTGAAGAAATGGTATGGAAAAGATTTTTGCAGAATACTAGCGGCCTTAAAATTATATACTAATTTGAAATTTTACATGCCAAAATGTCAAAAAATCCAAAATGATAACTTCACTAAGTTTGCAAAAATAATTTGGAACTTGATATTGTTAGTATAAAGTATGTTTCTGAAGAATGCATATAACTAACTGAAATCATGTAACTCTGAAAAAATACCCCTAAGCAATAATCATCATTTTAAGCAAGGTGTGCATACCATAATTTGCATAAGCAGGCTGCTGGTCAGTTAACATGAATGCATTAAGGTCCAGGGTGAGGATTAAGGTGGACATGCCCATCGAAGTGGACAGCCACTCCCCAGCTACACCCTGTCCTTGCCCTGTGGGAGAATGCAAACCTCTGACTGCCTGTTCTTTCTGCTGTAAAAGAAAAGTTAAAAAAAAAAATCTCTATTTTTGTGTCATTTTTTATGTACTGACAAGGGATTTGAAAATATTTAAATCCTCTATGAGCAAAACAGCATGTATACTGGCCACAGTGGTCTAGTGGCAGCTAGATTATAACCTCTGTTAAAGCTTGATAGAATTTATAGTTTCTATTAGTATTCATGGTTCTATGATTGCCTCTTTCCTTGAATATGCAGGACCTTCATTATCTGGTGCTAGTTTAACTTTCCAGCCTGTTCTGCTGTTTTTCCCTTAAGGAACTCTTAACTATAACCAAATTATCCTCTCTCAATTCCCAACTTACCACATACTTTCTGATGTGGTTCCTCCGGCCCACCCTTCCCTATTTATATTTCCTGTTTCTTCTCCCCCGAATTTGCCTTTAGCCACTATTATAGTTTAAGTACTTCATTATTCATGAACTGTTTTTAACCTGCAGTGATTATATTCTTTCCTGAAATTAAACACATGACCGTTAGTAACATCAACTGTGAACCTCTGGAATAATCATGTTAATATTTATGGCTTGTATCATTAATCTGGTTATTTCGTATATATATTTTATTCCCTTTATTAACTAAATGCAAGCTCCTGAATGGCAAGCAATGGAAGTTATTAAATATTTGATTCAAAAACTTGGTTATACCAAAAGACACTTTTTTTTTTTTT
>VBSM01000605.1:33109471-33136488 GCA_008086735.1 Cheirogaleus medius | reverse complement strand
CCTTCCTTTTCGATGGTGTGGAATAGTTTCTGTAGTATAGGTATGAGTTCCTCCAAAAGACACTTTTAAAATAGAAAACATTTATTTAACATCTGACCAAATTGATAAGGTGTGCACATACACAAATGGAAACAGGTGTGTGTAAGAAACTTTTGGGCTTACTCATTGCTTTTACTGGAAGATGAACCAAGGCATAGACAATGAATTTTGAAACAAAGGCAGTAGCAGAGAATCTAGAGAAAGAAAGAAAATAAATCCTTAGATAACATTTCCTAATCCAAATTAAGGTACAAATGATACTTCAAAATTTTGAATGTTTTACCCAAATCAGAAATTAATCAGCAATTACAAGAGATGAATACCTCAAGATAAAACCTTATTTAATTGTTATTAATAAATTCACCATTCAAATTATAGTTCTATCAGTTTCATAGAGTAGAAACAAATCTGATAACATTAATGGATTATTATTTGGATAGCTTGGATATTTCTCCTGTTGACAAAAGCCACCTTAATGATTGAATACGCTCTCATTCCTACATCATGACTTTTATCATACATGGGTCATGTCATGCTGACATACATACATGTATGTCTTCTCTGTCTCCCAGCAGGAGTGTAAATTTTTTGAAAGAAGACAATTCCCTATTTCCTTGCAGAGTTGTCACAGTAAACATTTGAGCATGTGCTTGATTGATTTACTTTAGGAAGGGAAGAGTGGAAGGAAAACTATTTCTAGATGAGCAATCTGTAACTGAATAATGCTGAGACTAATACTGGTTGTTTCTTTT
The DNA here is from genome assembly GCA_008086735.1 of Cheirogaleus medius. NCBI lineage: Eukaryota > Metazoa > Chordata > Mammalia > Primates > Cheirogaleidae > Cheirogaleus > Cheirogaleus medius. The sequence continues at coordinate 33,135,697 of VBSM01000605.1, read as the reverse complement.
TAGACAGCTGCCTTAGTTTTCTCCAGTGTGTTCTGTGCTGTGCCTCTGGCTATGGGCTGGGATTTCCAGGAGTAGGAGGCAGTTACCTTACGTTCACATGCAGCAACCTTCTTACGAAGGTTTGCACATGTGTACGATGTGTGCGATGTCCCATTTCAAGGTGCACTGCATTTGGAGGTTTATCTGCCACTTTTTAAAATGTACTAATTCTGAAGCTTTTGACATGTTTTTAATTTAGAAAGCAACAAATATTTAGACCGAATTGGGAGCTCTAGCTCTTCACAGAGGAGCTCCAAGAAGGAGCAAGGACCATCAGAAGCGGAGCTGGAGAGACAACAAATCCTTCAGGAAATGAGGAAGAGGACATCCCTTCACAATGACAACAGCTGGATCCGACAGCGCAGTTCCAGCGTAAATAAAGAGCCTATTTGTCTGCCTGGGATCATGAGAAGGTGCGAGACATTTTAGGAATTATTTTCTCCCCGTCTTTACTATGAGGCAGATATTTAATTTGTGGACAAGCTGGCGCTTTGGATAGATGAGAGGTCATGATAATTCTTCTATTTGCCTAAGGTTTGGTGAGAGAAAGGGAAGTGTAGGGCAAATGTCACTGAGCACTGTTATGTGTCAGACACAGCCAGGTGCTTGATTTACATCATCTAATCTGGGGAAAACGTTTTGAGGTGGGGATAGTAATTCTGTTTTCCTATATAAGGAAACTGGCTCAAGCAGGGAAGACCCTTGGGCAAAAATCCCATGGTTAATAGTTTGCAAATCTGAATATGGAACTCTGAGGTGAGATCCAGATGCTTAAATAATGCATGCTGCTCTTGGTGCTTTCTTGACTGCTGAACTTGAGCAAATAGAAATTTCATTTTTTTAAATTTAATGTTTACAATGAGATATGATTAGATTGGAATCATGATCGTGGGGTTCAAAAAGTGTGCAAACTTAATTTTTATAGCCTTAAGAAGGTAAAGATATAGATGTTAATTAGAGATGAGTGGAGGAACATTTTAAAAGATATCTCTTGGGTAAGTGAATTCTGCGGTATTTCCTTATCTGACAAAACAGACTGGAGAAAATTATTTGTACCATATTACAGAGAAAGAGCTAATTATCTCAATATATAGATAACTTTTTTTAAAATCAGAAAATAAGCCCTAACAACTTTATAAAAAAAAAAGATCAGTGATATGAACAGGCAGTTCATAGGCAAAAGAAACACTAAGCCAATAAACATGAAAGAGCAATACTGCCCCTACAACAATGATGTATCTCTTTTGTTTAAAGGATTTGTGAGGAGTTAAAATTGATTAAGCTTATTGCCAGTTGGTTGGACAGTTTTTCAGTATGTATGAAGCAAAAATGTATACATCTGTATTCTGAGCAATTTAGTTTCTGGCATTCTGGATATATTTGGATAAGTATACAAAGATATATTCAAGGATGTACATTTAAACATTCTTGGCAATGGCAAAAGAAAAGAAAAAATCACATGTCTACTATTAAGAGGTATTAGTGGTTGAATAAATAGTGGCATACCAATAAGATCAAATACTATATGACTATTTCATTAAAGAATGAAAGAGACATGTTGCTACACAACATACCACCTCCAAACTTAGTGGGTTAAAATAATTAATCATCTCACAATTCTGAGGGCTGACTGGGTAGTTCTCTGGGTAGATCACTGATCTTTTTTTTTTTTTTTTTTATAAAGTTGTTAGGGCTTATTTTCTGATTTTGAAAAAGTTATCTATATATCGAGATAATTAGCTCTTTCTCTGTAATATGGTACAAATAATTTTTTCCAGTCTGTTTTGTCAGAGAAGGAAATACCTCAGAATTCACTAGCTGGGGCACTTGAGCAGCTATAGTCATTTAGATTAGGAGTTAGGAAGCTTTTTTATGTAAAGGACAAAGTAGTAAATAATTTAGGTTTTGCAGCCAACATAGGTTTCTGACATATATTCTTTGTTTTGTTTTTTTAATGACTCTTTGGAAGTGTAAAAAATATTCTTAGTTCATGAGCTATACATATGTTGGCAGTGGGCTATAATTTGCAGCTTGATGTAGAGGCTCACTGAGATCCCAGCTGGCGTGATTGGTTGGGAACCTCTGTTCTCCATGTGGGCCTCTCCTCATAGCTGCTTGGGCTTCCTCATGGCATGGAACCTGGGTTCAAAGAGGGGAAGCTTGCAACAGGACAGTCCCCAATATGCCAGTGCTTATCACCATGTGTATCATGTTTGCTGATGCCTCATTGGCCAAGTTAGTCTTGTGACCATGCCCAGAGTCAGCAGAGGGGACTACACAGGGGCATGGATACCAGAAGGCATGATGCATTGCCGGTCACTGAAGTAGTCTATCATATGAACAGACATGAAGACAGTTCTAAGATAATGTATATTAAATGGAGAAGAAGTTATTGAAGATTGTGTTGTGGGAAAATCCTATTTGTTTTGTTAAGACTATTAAGTATACAAACACACTGTATATGTATATAGACAATGTCTTTATGTGCATATGTAAATTTGTATGTGTGCTTGCATATGTGAGAAAGGATCTGGAAGGACACACAATTGACAGTGGCTACCTCTGGGGGTTGGGGCAGGTAAGCTGTCAGTGAGGGGGGGACTTTTACTCTCCCTCAGACAACCTTTCTACACAGCTGGAGTCTTTCTCCTTATGATGATATACTACTTTGATAATGTTAAAAAAATATTTCAAGCTTGGGATAAGAGAAAATTTTAAAGACAATAAAATCAAAATTCTCTAACTAGAAAAAAAAAACCCTCATGATTTAGAGTTAAGAGGGATTCTCTAAAAGTTATATTTAAGTCAGCCTGTAAGCTAAATCCTATTACATGCATATTCAGTTTAAGGGAAGTGGCTGATGAATGCTTCTATAATGTGGACATTAAACAGTTGTTAAATTTTGGGCTTTGGGCGGTGTGTGAATGAAGGTTCCACAGGAGGCATGGCCTGGGTTACTTTAGAATTGGGGCTTTGTTTTGGAAGCCAGTACCACCACTGACCGGCTCTTACTATGGACAAGTTACCTTCTACGAGACTGTAAAATATCTTGCAGTGCTGTGAAGATTAAATAAGTTTAATATTTTTGTGAAAGCATCTAGCCTGACACCTGTCATGTTTAAGTGCATAAAATGTATTTTTGGGGTTGAATTTTAAAAAAGACTTTTAAGATTCATATGTCTAAACTGAAGATTTAAAGAATAAGTATCTGTCTTTCTAGTCATACTACAGTATTAGCTTTTATTTTAAAAATTTTTCCTTGTAGTATTTTTCTTTCCACTTTGGTTGGTATTTATTCTTTCTATCTAAGCACCAAGTAAATGAAAATAAATGAAGGTTGATTGACATATGAAACATCATGATGCCTCTGATGAAGAGCAACTTTTACTTGTTAAAGGTAATTTTACAGATGACCCCTGACTTTCGATGGTTCAACTTATGGTTTTTTGACATCACAATGGTGCGAAATGGTAGGCATTCAGTAGGAACTGTGCTTGCCCATATGACCATTCCATTGTTCACTTTCAGTACAGTATTCAATAAATTACGTAAGATATTCAACATTTTATTATGAAATAGGCCTCGTGTTAGATGATTTTGTCCAGCTGTAGGGTAACATAAGTGTTGTGCATATTTAAGGTAGGCTAGGCTGAACTATGATGTTCGGTAGGTTAGGTGAATTAAATGCATTTTTGACATATGATAGCCTCATTTTATGATGGGTTTATCCAGATATAACCCCATCATAAATCAAGGACCATCTGTATATGTAACTATATTAGACTAATACATGTAAAATATGTAAAGTGGATATTTTTTAATGACTGTAATGATGAATTAAATAGATTTCCAGTTGAAGAGATCACATTATGTTGATGAATCCTTTTTGTGTTTCAGAGGCGAATCTCTAGATAACCTGGACTCCCCACGATCCAATTCTTGGAGACAGTCCCCTTGGCTCAATCAGTCTACAGGATTCCATGCCTCTTCCTCCATGCAAGACTTCAGTCGTCCACCGCCTCAGCTGGTGTCCACGTCAAACCGTGCCTACATGCGGAACCCGTCCTCCAGCGTGCCCCCACCTTCCGCTGGCCCCGCAAAGACCACCGCCGTGGGTGGAGCCCCCACCCCTCAAAACCATTCCCCTTCAACTTCACAGTCAGGTTCTCAGCTACGCAGCAGGTGAGGCCCTTCCTGGTTTCTCTTTTTCTTCTCTTAGTCTCAGGTTGTTTTGTTTTTTTTTTTGTAAAAATTTCCCCTAAACCTTGTTCAAGCTGTGCAATGAAAAAGAAAAAGAAGCTCTCTTGAATGCGTCAAATTCAGTGTTCTTTTATCAAGTCAATTAAGAAGCTTTCTGTGTAATTCTAATAGCATTTATAGATGTTTCATGGAGACCTTTAAAACGTCTACTTACCGCCACTGTCTCGTTTGCCTGTGCTTGTGGTCAGTGTCTTTAGATGTAAGACGTACCTGAATAGTGCTATGTATAATCATAAAAATATATAGTAGCTCATGAGTGCATCTCAAATTTATGAGTCAAAGCAGTATTGTAAAATGTATGACTGTTTTCATGACACTGTAGTACACACTCATTTTATAGGAACCGAGCATGAAAGAAAAGCACTATAACGCAGCTCATAGTCTGGAGAACTTTTAACTAGTTGGGTTAAAGAGCTGCGAAGTAGGTTTGGTCTTGCTTTTTGGGTTTTCGATTGCCAAAATGGTTGCTTGGCTGTTCCGGTTTGCTCAGGCTATTAGCAACAGAATTCTGTAGGTTATATTGTGTGGGAACTGTGTAAATTATGATAGAGTCCCAACTAGAAGCTGGTCTTTTGATATGGAGTGAAGCTGAGCTATCAACAGGGAGGGTGTTTAGATCTGTGTAGCTTCTCCACGGATCTCTTGTGCTTCACATGAGCACATACAGCAATGCTGCTGTTGCCCCAAGGGAGTGCCACTGGCTACGCTATTTCATCACAAATGGAATACTTAAAAGTAGAAACACGTGGATTAATGTTGGGATTTTTGTTTATCAAGTAAGAGACTTTGGTAAGAAAACATGTTTTATATCAATTCAAAATGACGTTACATGTACCAGGATCTACAAAGTATGTATCAGAGAGTTTGAATTGAGAGGTAAGGGGTGAGGATTTATGGTAAATTTGGGTGCAGGGGAGGGAGACAGAGGAGAGCATACCCACTTACCTACTGAGAGCCCCACTCTAGGAGAGCAGGGAGCAGAGGGACAGGTTATGGGCCCTTGTGCCCTAAGAAGGTCTGGATCTAGAGGGTGGCCCTCTTACCATCAGACACTCGGCAGCTGAGCACTGTTCTGTGTCACTAGAGCGCTGTGCTCATGCCGTGGAGGTGCAAAGGTAAGGAAGGAGGGGCGCCACCTTACCACCTGGTGGAGGAGGCCAGAGCTGGATCTAAAAGTAAAGTACAAACCCTCCTCCCTATCTAAACAGTAGCTGTCATTCACTTTTCATTTCCTTCTCCACAGAGGCGTATAAGCCAGAGGCAGTCAGGAAAGCACTGATACTTTCTTTAACTAGAAAATTGGATAACTGAAAAAGAGGGTGAGAAATAAGGCTGAGAAGGTCGTTTGTAGAAGACTTGCAATGCCTCTCAAAGGAAGTTGGGGCTGCTCTTAGCATTCTGAGGGGTGGGGTGCCACGATGAGAATTATGTGCTTTGGCAGATTTAACTGGCAAGAAGATGTGGATTAGAGTGGGGGAGACCGTTGCTGAGTACAGATGTGATCTAAGGAGGGATTGCATCACGAAGTGCAAGACGAATGAATGACACTGAAATTGTCCCTTTATGTGAATAGATGTCAGGGGTGTCAGAGCTGCCCTGGAGATTGTTCAAGGTTACCACATAATCAAGGCATGCTTTAGTTGGCTGGTGAAAGTTTTTCTCCCACAGATACACAGAACCTTCCTTAAATTGTTATTCATGTTAATACCAGAGTGTGATTTTAAAATAAGAATCTTGAGCTGCACGGGTGAAAGCCTCCGTTCCATTCTTGTTCCGCATCTAGGTCAGTCAGTGGGAAGCGCATGTGTTCCTACTGTAATAAAATTCTGGGCAAAGGAGCTGCCATGATCATCGAGTCCCTGGGTCTTTGTTATCATTTACATTGTTTTAAGGTGAGACTGAGGCGAACAGCTTGAAGGCCTGCAAAGCTTTGCTTGGAGGGCGCATGGCCGCTTTGAGCCGCTGGGTGTGGATGTGCCGCTAACAAGCTTTAGGTGTTGTATTTGTCAGTCTGTGCTGCATTCGAACCACAAATTGCTCGCTATGACTTAGTTTTCCAATCTTGAACCTTGTTGTAAAACTTAAATCTACAAAAACTATGCATTTCCTATCTCTAATCTGTTAGAATTCTATCAATAAAATTTATAGTACATAAATGCTTTCTTTAAGGTGCTGTCATAGACAAACTCGAAATATAATTTATCAAGAACTTACTAATGTTATTAACATCTTGGGGACATGCAGTTTTCAAGTGTCTGAAAGCTTATGTAAGGAAAACCATTGTTAGTATTTTCTATAATTGCACAGCCTGCTTATACCCGATAGGGTTTTGCACCTAAGAAGGAACTAAGGCCGTACCTGCTTGGTTTTGCAGTACCCCTCTCTGGAGACATGTCCGTTTGATTCTTAAACTTACACTGGGCCAGAGAAATGTTGCAGTGGTTGATCCTGGAGTCCCACAGAGACCACGGCTTGTTCAAGCTTGTACACTGCTGGCTTGGGCTGTTCCTAGGCAGAGCAGAATGAGTCAAGATAATTGGAGTTTGGGCCCGTGGAACCAAAATACCCAGCCTTGAAGCGAGGTGCTGTGTGAAAGCACAGGCCGGCTGGGGCGTGGGGATGCGGGGAGCGGCCCACCGCGGTGGGGGGGGGGGCTCCATTCACCGCCACTAGTTCTTTCATGTGGTCCCGTACCCTCCATTCCCCTGGGGGAATGAATACTAAATTTCTCTAAACCAATCAGAAAATTATTTCTACTTTTCTTGGGTATATTTAGACTGATCATCTTGGCTCTTAATATTGGCTTTATGAATTCTTTAAAGTCTTATCTGGAAGGCTTGATTTTAATCTACTAATCATCCCTTGGCCTTTTTTTCTTCGCTGAAATGTATCTAAGAGCTTAGAAGCTGCATTCTGCTCATGTTTTTTTTTTCCCCCCTGATAGTGCCCCAAGCTGTCTCGAGCTGACTAATTATCATTTCTTCTCATCCCCCAGTGCGTGTCCTGTAAGTGTGACCTCGGAGGCTCTTCCTCAGGAGCTGAAGTCAGAATCCGAAACCAGCAACTGTACTGCAACGACTGCTATCTCAGATTCAAATGTAAGAGAGCAAATCAAAGAGAAAATTTCTTGTCTTTTAAGGAGAACACGGGTTCCCATGCATTTCCCTGAACCTCCAGCCAGCTCCCCATCAAGTTCACTGCCTTAGGATTCCGGGTTTTTAGGGATCTCAGTCTGTCCCCCTCAAAAAGGGTACATAGTAAACGGGTCACTGCCCAGGGTTCCAGCCACACAAGGGTGGGTTGTGGGGAATTAGAGAGAACACAGGTCCAAAGTCAGGATGATGTCTTGTGTTATCTGCCCAGGGTCTGGAGAAATCCCTAATGACTCAAGAATACAAAGAAAGCAGACAGTTAAATGAATCTTCTACGTAGGCTGTAATCTGTTTCCTTACTAAAGGATTGGTCTCTCATCACCACCTTATTTCATTATTTAACAATGAACTTTGATTATGTGATTTAGACTATGAACAACTTTTAAAACTATTGTTTAGAGTAACAAAGAATAAGTCAGTTTATGTTTTGTTCATATAATCATATATCAATATATACAATATTTTTAAGAGGAGAACATTAATTCTGATTATATGGTGTTTCAGTATCATTTTTGGAAAAATTGATTTAAAAATAACTTCAAATGCTACTTTGTGTCTAAGCATGTGTTTGTGTGTTATAAAAGGTAGGGTAGCCTAATTAGGTTGTATATTGTTTATAGCTACAGCAAGACAACCATTACTGCTGTTTGTTTATATTTTGAACCTTGATGCTGGTAACGTCTGTTTCTTCCTTACTGTGAAAGGGTGTTACAAGTGGTATCAGCAAAACCATTTGCTTTTGAACGCTGAGGTATTTATGTGGCCCCTTATGTGCAGAGTGCTTTGGAAATGGTTTAAACCCAGTCAACTCTCTCTTATCTGTCGGTGGGTTCTGAGCCTTCTCACAGCCGCCGCCCAGTTTTTTCCTGGATGCAGAGGCTGAGGTTGGAGAACGTCAAGGCTGGACAGTGTGGGGGGAGTGTGTGTATGTGTGTGCGCTTTTCTCTCTCTCACCAGATCCCAAAGCCAAGTGGAAATGAGTTTTCGGAACCACCATTGTAAAATTGCCCATGCCTTTTCTCTCCTTCAGTACAAATAATAGAGAGTTGAGTGTAATTTACACCTATATCAGTGGTTCATTTTTACTGCATTTTTACAAATAAAGAATTCTAGAGCCCAGAGGTTATGGTTTGCCTCACTTTATCCTAAGAGTGAGTGGCAGGTTACTCTTTCTGCCTCACTGGGCTACTCTCTGAGTGACGACTGCTACGTATCCCAGGTGGCAATATTCACGTGTTTCTGAATCTAAGCATTTTTCTTTCTTCTCTCCTTGCCTGATCAGCTGGACGGCCAACCGCCATGTGATGTAAGCCTCCACACGAAAGCACTGTTGCAGATAGAAGAGGAGGTGGTGGCTGCTGATGTAGATCTATAAATATGTGTTGTATGTCTTTTTTGCTTTCTTTTTTAAAAAAAGAATAACTTTTTTTTGCTTCTTTAGATTATATAGGAACATTGTAGTCTTGGTAGAATCTGTATTTTTTGTTATTTATAAGAAAGTAATTATGTATGGGGGAAAAGTGCAGTATTTTGAATTCAGCATCTTAAAAGCACAAGAGAAAAAACAAGAACTTAAAAATATTTTTGAAGCTGACAATGATCTAGATTGACTTTCTAGTGGTGTTTTGAAGAGGGTATTTTATCGTTTGTTTTTTTAAAAAGGTTCTTAAACATTATTTGAAATAGTTAATATAAATATGTAATTGCATTTGCTCTGTTTATTGTAATGTATTCTAAATTAATGCAGAACCATATGGAAAATTTCATTGAAATCCATCCCCAAATTTACTTTCTGTATCCTTCCTTGCACCTATGTAATATGACTTAAAAAATTTACTTTATGTAACATTTTATTTGCTTGATGAGGGGAGCTCTATTTTCCTTAACAATAGAAAGCTGCTTATTTTCATTAATGAAAAATAACCATGGTTTGTATACTGGAAGTTTTCTCCTGAAACTAGTGAACCTTTCTGTTCAATTGCGTTTGTAAATAAACTTGCTGATGCATTTATGGAGTGGTGGTTCTTTTTCTTCTGTGTGTGTGTATGTGTGTCTATCTTTAGGCCTTTTAATCATATTTCAGTATGTGCCCCTTTTGGATATTGTTTTATTTAGCAGATTTACTTAAAGAATAATTGAGATCATAAACGGCACATATTTAAAGTGTGCAATTTGACAAATTTTGACGTGTTTACACCTGTGAAAATACATCATAGTCTTGATGTTTTAACTAAAAATTTAATGAGGAACTTTTTATTTTTGATAAAGGTATGTTTTTGAATACAATACATTTTTATAGTAAGAGGTGATGTGAGTGATGAATTGTTGGATCATTTGAATAAAATATTTTATTTTGCTAGCCCAGTAATAAAAGAGAAAATTGAGTTTAGAAAATCTATGGAGCAAAAAATGTACACTAATGTTTCAGAAATCTGGAGTGAGGATGAAAGAATAACAAAACTTTAGCATGCTTTGAGCAAAAATATAAACTTTTTTGAATCCTTTAATAATAATAATGTAAGTGAAGTGGATGATACTAGGAATTGAAAACTGTATTGGAATAGGTTTAAAATATATAGTTAAGTGTTAATGTGGGTGCTTCCTCCCTTACTTTGTATTCCCACTAAACCTTACACAGTTTGGCCTGTGTTGCAAAGGAATGGGACCACTAGATACACTCTGTGTGTTCATGTATCCACGAACTGGTGAAGATCTGACTTAGGGTGGCGAGACCTGACAAAAGGAATGTCGATGGATGAGCGAACCCAAATCATGGATGTGACCGGACCCCAAGACAAGCAAATGAATAACTCTAGGACCTCAAACCTGGGTAGCTCAGAGACTGATTTTTTTAATTTTTTTATTTTTAGAGATGGGGTCTCATTCTGTCACCCAGGCTAAAGTATAGAGTCTTAATCATAGCTCACTGCAACTTAAGAACTCCTGGGATCAAGCGATCCTCCCACCTCAGCTTCCCAAGTAGCTGGGACTACAGGCATGAGCCATCGTGTCCGGCAGATACTAATATTTGTTTGGACTGAACATACTGCAGGGTTGACATACATTTAGAAGTGTCTAAAGGTAGCTGAAAATATTGGATTGGGTTTAAGTTGCGAGAGAAAGAAATATCCATTAATGTGTTCATTTGCATTCTCAAATTGACTTAAAGTTTATTTTCTGACCCAAGAGGAAGAAAGTTGATTCATCTAGCAATTCAATAATATCATTAAAGAAGCACATCATTCTGGATGTTTGGCTATCCACAATGTTGGCATGATCCTAAGGCTAGTTACCACCATGGTTGTAAGATGGTTGATGGGCTTCCTGCTTCCTTGTTCTTGTCCACTGAAAGAGAGGCTGACTTCTTACTGCTCTCAAGTGTGTAGGAGAACTCCCCAGAAGCCTTCGGCAAAACACCTCTCTTCTCATTGGCCGGACTTGAGTTATTTGTTTACCTTTGAACCAGGAGGAATCCCATTCCCATGATAATCAGGACCCCCTTCAATGAAGATCAACTTGCAATCTTGTTATGGTGAATCAAGGGGTGGAGGGAGGTCTGATGGAATGAATGTTGGGAAGTCAATCTCAATACTTACCATAGTTAGCCTTTGTGAATTCTCTCAAGATAGTTACTGAGTGCTTGCATTATATAAGACCCTGTCTTCAATGAGTTAAACAATATATAGAGAGGGGACAAGGAGCCTCCCTTCAATTGTACCCAATAAAGATCATGTGTGGGAGTGGCTACCTGATTGAAAATTTGATGTGTTCTAGCAAATATAAAATAGCTTATGGTAATGATGAGATGAAAAACTGGGAACCTGATAATTTGTGAATCCTTTTAAAACGTGAGAAACAGCTCATAATTTTTCAGGTTTTTTATATAAAAGCTCATGAAAGCAAATCATGGAATTAATATTCACCCTTTTATGATTAAATTTTAAACACTTGAGTTTATGGATTTTTACATACTGATGTCCCATGGTATCATTTTATCACATTTAGGTGACCTATTAAGTCTCTTGATTATTGTTTGACAACTCTATCTGAAGTTCTTTCATGCTTACACTATAAAGATCCTCAAAGCTCTTTATAAATAAGTGTTTTTCATAACACCATTTCTGTGGAAGATTATCATAGCTCTCTGCTATTAAAATTAGATTGGAGCAGGAATAGGACTTACTCAAAATCCCCTAGGAGAGCCCTATTAGAATCAGGAAAACAATGCAGCAGTTTTTTCTAGGTAGGTTATATTTGGGCTTTTAACTTATATATTTTTGTGTGCTACTTTTTTTAAGCTAAAGTGCTTTATTAGATCTATAATGAATTCAGTGTCTCAGACCTGCATGTGAGGCATTGATCTGCCTGTTGCTGTTTCAGGCTAAACACAGTTCCTCTTACGTTTATCAGAAGCTCCTTTCCCCTTTCAACCTGTTGCACAGCAGTGGGAAAACATTCTTCAAAGACAACCAGAAGAACTCCTAGTTCAAGCCCTCCAGCCATGTATACTCTTGCATCCGTCCTGCGTCCAAATCAGACTAGCTGTCTAGGATTGCCTGGCTGTAAAATGCTGCGATAGAGGGTTCTCAAGTTCAAATATATGATGAGGTTTAGAATGTCCAGGACGCCTTCATTCTGCATATGTTTAAGTCCTCCTCTCAGGAATACAGCTCTCAGCTGCAGAGGAGACAGGAAACAGCCTCTGCTACTACTGAGTTCACCTTCCCAGTGTTTATGGAGTACTTTCTATATGCTGGGATTGTTAGGAATGTGACCTCAAGGTGATATTTTCACACTATAAAGTTCAGCTATAAAAATGATTTTTTTTCTGTGATTTTACTTAATATCTATTTGGAGCCCCACTCTGTCTGAAGGCAGGATACTGAAATCTAGTTTTATCTATGTTCTCTACATCTGCTTCTGATTTAAATACAGTCAAATCAGGATTTTTCTTTTCTCCCTCTTCTTTCCCATGGGTGGCATCTAAGCGCTGGGTAGGTTTACACAGTGGCGTGCTGTGGGCCTGTGGGGGCCCTTTGTTCTCTCTGGTTTCTGTAACACGCTCACCCCAGTGCCTGTGCTCATGTCTGGTCTTTCTACTTGGTTAGCCCTTCATCATGGCCGCCTCTGGGGTGGTCACTTCCCCATCTGGTCCATGACTAGAAGGTCCATGCAGCACAGCACAGCCAGAATCTCTTCATCTCCAGCGTGTGACTCCTTTGGGTCAATGGGCCTGCTTTGTCAGCAAAAGGCCATCTCTACCTTTAGATCCTTAGTCACATCTACAAAGTCCCTTAGCCATATAAGGTAACATATTCACAGGTTCCAGAGATTAAGATGGGACCATCTTTGGGGGACACTATTTAGCATACCATAGTCAATTAGATATTTACCAACTAAAAACATGAATTAATATCCTCTGCTGGTGGCTCTATTTCTTTTGAGACAGAGTCTCACTCTGTTCCCTGGGCTAGAGTGCTGTAGCATCAGCCTAGCTCACAGCAACCTCAAACTCCTGGGCTCAAGTGATCCTTCTGCCTCAGCCTCCCGAGTAGCTGGGACTACAGGCATGCGCCACCATGCCCGGCTAATTTTTTCTATATATTTTTAGTTGGCCGATTAATTTCTTTCTATTTTTTATTAGAGATGGGGTCTTGCTCTGGTTTCGAACTCCTGACCTTGAGCGATCCGCCCACCTCAGCCTCCCAGAGAGCTAGGATTACAGGCGTGAGCCACCGCGCCCGGCCTCTATTTCTTTAAAGGGAGCACATTAGTATGATTCTGACTACAAGCATTAATATATTCTTCTTGTCTTTATAAATGTGTGCTCATCACTAAATGATATAAAATGGCATTTATCTTGTCTATAGACTTAATTTTCAGTGGGATAGTGGTTATTTCAATGGCCTCCACAATGCCTGTTCTGCCAGTACATAACTCATTTCTTATGGTAGTGGTATCCAAAGTGAAGTGCAAGATGATTCATGTATTTGTAGGAAGAACAGATTAGAATACTTGCATGTATCTCTGTGTTTGAAAATGAAAATTTTAAGCTTTTCTAATATCTTATAGAAGGGTTGACACACATACCTGTCTTTATGGCTGTTTGTCACATGCGGCGTAGAGAGCATGAGGTGTCCTGAGGGCTGAATGGGAGTCCCACGTTGCGCGGGGGTTAACAGGGGTGCCCTCACTCGATTATTTGCTTACCGTATGTTGTAATGTATTGAAATTTGTGGCATCACCTTGCAAGCAAGACTTTTTACAACTAAGCATGAAGAGCATGAGGAAAAGCTCTTACAATATTTTAGTGATGTTTGAAGTCAGGTAAGATTGAATCCTATCAGGATAGGATATAATATACTAAATGTAATGATAGATGTTTAGAAGCTTCTAAGATTTCTTTAGGTACTGATAGATGACAGGCAAATAACCTTGCTTATCCTTTTGAGGTTAAAATGGCTGAGATAATATATTGAAAATGATGCAGAGATTCCTTTGTCAGCAAATTTGGCGGGGAGATGCACAGAAAACATTGAAGTCAAGACGAAATGAGTATGAGAACAAATAATTCAGTGTGGGAGGTTTGCTACACGATACATGTGTCTCCATCATATCTCAGCTTATGGCATTTGCTAAATCCTGTTTCAGTGATAAAATACAAGAACTACATGAGCTATCAAAAGAAAAGCATTCCAGAAGACAAAAACTCAATAATAAATTACTTCTTTATTAAAAGCACTTTATGATAAAACTGTTTAAGCTTACCCATTGACAGAATACCTATTTTGAAATAAAAAGATTTCAGAATAAAGTTTCAGAGAGGCTCAAAAACTTATTATTAACATACTGTTCTTACTGCATCATTTATCACAAGTTTTAGCCTCAAAGAAATTGAAGCCAGAAATTTACAAATACAGTTAATTTTATAAAATCAAGGTCTTTACTAGAGTAGAATAACACTTTATAATGAGATAGGGAAATGACCATGAAAATCTTTTCTTGCTACATAATGTTTGATGGCTTTGTTTTCATTATTGTGTTTGGCAGTAGTTGAAGATGTCATGCATTTTTTTCTTTCATAACAAAGTGTTTCATTTTTTTTGATCTTTTCCTTGATAAGTGGCTAGCAATACTTTCCCTAGTAGATATTTAAAATACAAACACATAAACTTAACTATCTTCTTGTAAGGTAAAGATGAGCATTTAAAAATGAATAAGAATAACTCCTTTTTGAAAGAGACATGTTATAGAGTGAATACTTTGAAGATTAATATTTTAAAAGTTTCCATTATAATTTTGTTGCAAAAAATGTTTCATGCATAAAAATTCTCATTGGAAACTATTGTTTAAAAATATTTTCAAATGCTATTTTTTTAGCAGAGTTTGAACAAATTTACTAAAATATACACAAAAGGAAGAGTCAGTGAATGACTGTAGTGGAATGGAAATTTACTAGCTCATTTTTAACAAAACCTTTGCTTAATTGGTAGATGGCATTGGGCAGCGAGCACTATAACTTAGTGAACCAGCCATGGACCAACTCCCGCCTGTATCTGCATTTCTTTGTGACAGTCATGCAGACCAAGGATGCCCATACGCTAGCTCACAACCAAAATCTCCTGACATTTATCACCAACCAAGACATTTTGTAAAAACAGAAACTATTCAATTATATTATTTCCACAAAAATATTAAAAAATTTTGAGGGAGGAAAGTTTGTTTTTATAAGTTATAAAGTTTATTTTATAAATAATTAAAATTCTAATTTTTATATTTATCTCTTTTTTACCTTTTATTAGAATATTTTAATGATGTACACAAGATATTGCGCTTGTAGAAGATTTATCCATAAATATGAATATTCAGTACACTGTGCTTCTCTGTTTTTTGCTAAATAGAGGGGTATTAGTAAAAATAGGATTAAAAATGTTTACAGTCCTGGCAACTGAAAGCCAAAAAAATGAAGTGGGTTGATGAAGGTGTCTCAGACAGGGCACCTTAGATCTTATAATTTTCTGTGTCTTCCCATCTTATTTCCGTTTAATGTATTTTGATGACTCTGCATGAAGGAGATTGCATTAAAAAACATTTGCATCTGTTGGAGAATTGGCGTGTTAGCTGTGGGACACACTTTTCTTTGTTTTATTATAATACATGCGTGGTAGAAACTTAAACCGCGATACATGAAGCATCTCCATGTGAAAAGCTCTTGGTGATCAGACAAAACAGTCTCTCCCCAATTTTTTTTCTACACAGTGTTGTATTTGTCCCCCAACTCCTGGAGGGTTCCAGCCAAGTTTTCTAATTTTGCTGTCTTTCTGGCAGTTGGCACTTAGGAGGGGCAGGACGGTGTGAAGCTTAAGAAGACAACCGCCTTGAGAGTCACACTGTCTGAGGCTCAGCTGCTTCCTACTTGCACAACCTTGATGGACGCACTTCCCCGTCTGTGCCTCACTCTCCTTTTGTGTAAAGCAAAAGCAAAACGGGGATCACTAGTAGCACCTCTCTTACGAGCTTCTTGTAGCCAGGAACTGATTGAATTCATGTGACACTCTTAGAAAAGTGGCTGGTGAATTAAAACAGTAGACGTTAACTCTTAGTTGAATGGTGAACACAGGGCTTTATAAAAAAAATAAATATTCTATTTTCTAAAAGCTTCATTTCAGATTTTGAGATGAGACAGGATCGACACAATTTTTGAAAATTAGCAATAAATAGCACGTTAATGAGACCCTGTTCCTAATTCTGTGATTTCTTTGTGAGAATGTTTACTTCGCAGGTTCTTTTTATGTGTTGCTGACACTAGGTGGCAGTGTTAGCACAGATGGGAAACAAGCCCTGGGTGCCTCTTTTTCCCCACTTTCCCTTTCCTGTTTTATAACTTTTAGCGTTTGAATCACCGATCAGTCCCATGTTAGTAGTCTGGGGACACCCCAGCGCCGAGTCCTACAGGACACTGGCTGAAGAATTGACAGGACATTTGAAAGATCATTGCCTTGTACGGAGCAAGTCCCGCCCTTTGAGATGTGGAGAAAAGACGTCCTAACTTCTCCACCAGGTGCTTATACTGAGCTGTAGGGCTGTTTTCCTGCAGAACAGACTTGGGAACGCTTTAGCCCCCCAGGCAACCGCCTGGAGAGTCCGTGATGTTCCCGGAGCCCGCGGCTGGCTTTGACAGGGGCTGTCACGTTTCAGGACTCCCAAGGTGCCCCCAGCTTAGGCGCCAACCATCCTTTGCGGATGCAGTTATTTCTTTCTGACTCTCTCTGGGACAGGGCAAGTATTTGCCAGGACACTGGGGTCTTTAAAAACTGCCAGTTTTTAAAATACAATTTGTATTCTTTTTAGGTCTTTAGGTTTTACCTAAAGAGTAGATTTTAAGTTTTTAGGTTTTTCCCTAAAGAGTAGATTGCTGGAATGACCACTGGTTAAAAGAAAGATGCAGTGACCGAACAGGCAAAGGGCCTAGGGACCACAGGAGGAGTGACTGCTCCTGCTCCTCCTTTGAATTAGGTTTTCCTGGCTGTTGAACCCAGAGAGTTCCCAATAGGCAGATCAACCCTTCAGTGTGTTTGAGCATACACATGTGTATCCCTAAATCTCATGCACATGTGTATACACACATTTTTGTTCATTCAACTCACAAATATGTAAGTGCCCATTATGTGCTAGTCACTCGTCTCAACAGTGCAGATGAAACAGTGAACAAACCAGATGAACCTGCCCTCTAATGGAGCTTGTATTTCAGTGGGGGAACACTGAAGGGGCTAGAAAGTCGTGGGGAATACAAGAGATTTTGCTTTAGTATTTATTTTTAAAAATTATAGACATAATATTTATGTCTACAGTATTTAAATATTGTACATATTTATGCGGTACATGTGATGTTGTGATGCCGGCAAACAGTGTGTAACGATCAAATCAGGGTAACTGGGGTATCCACCAAGCACCTCAAGCATGTATCATTTCTTTGTGTTAGGAACATTCCAATTCCACTCTTTGGGATCATTTTAAAATATACAATCAATTATCATTAACTAAAGTTGCCCTATTGTGCTACAAACTACTAGATCTTATTCCCTCTATCCAACTGTATTTTTGTACCTATTAACCAACCCCCCCTTCCCCCTCCCTCCGCACTACCCATCATGGCCTCTGGTATATTTTCTGTCTCCATGAGTTCAATTATTATTATTGTTTTTAGCTTCCACATATAAGTAAGAACACCTGAAATTTGTCTTTCTGTATTTGGCTTATTTCACTAAACATAATGTCCTCTAGTTATATCCATGTTGTTGCAAATGACAGAATTTCATTCTTTGTATGATATTTGTGTGTGTGTGTGTGTGTGTGCGCGCGCGTATCACATTTTCTTTATTCATTCATCCATTGATGGACACTTAGGTTGATGCTATATCCTGGCTATTATGAATAGTGCTGCAATAAACATGGGAGTGCAGATGTATCTGACATACTGATTTCCTTTCTTTATGTACCCAGCAGTGGAATTGCTGGATCATATGGTAGTTCTATTTTTAGTTTTTTGAGGACCTCCATACTGTTCTCTATAGTTGTTGTGCTAATTTACATTCTCACCAACAGTATGTGAAGGTTTCAGGGGATCCTATCTTAGATAGGAATTTGCTTGGAAGGATACTTGAGTATGGTGATGTCTGAGCAGACGCTTGAAGGAAGCGAGGGAGTGAGACATGCACCTTTCTAGGGGAAGAATATTCCATGCAGGGGGAAAAGCATGCAAGTGCTCTGAAGACACTGGGGCATGAGGAACAGGCCAGGCCAGGGCAGATGCAAATTGATGGGATCTGAAGTCTATGAACATGTATCATCCTCTTTAAGAGAGAATACGAACTGTGATACAAACGTGAATATTTAAAATAAGAAAATCCCAAGAAATTACAAAATTTAAAAAGCCGACAAATTGTGCAAGCATCAAAGCCCAGTAAAGACATGTTTATTCATTAACTCCCTGACACATCCATAGAATAGTTTCTGCCTATACTTTTGGCTGTATACTTTGTGCTGCTTCATATGTTTTTGATGATATAATGTATTTTAATAGAGATAATAGATAATTTAGTCTTTCTTTTAGTATGGTTGAGCCAAATATTGATAGTTTATACATTTCTTTCAGCTTCACACTTCTCTTTGGTTAAGCCATATAAATTTCTAAGACTCTCAAAATTAGAAAATCCTCCCAGAAATTTCCTTTGCATGTGAGCTTTAAGATTTGGAAGAATTTTCCACTGACCAGCTTATGATTTTGTTCATTTCAAACCTTGTTTTTTTCCCTACTGCCAAACACTTTGAAGGCTGGGTGCCAAATTTATAACTCATTTGACTTCTGCCTCAGAGCTTCACATCATGACATTGCAGGGTGGGTCGGCTCGGAGGAGGGCAGGCATTTCCTAGAAACCATTTCTGTGCCAAAACAGAAGTTAACTGCAAGCCACGTGACTATATTCACTTACACACATGGTGTACCCTTGAATGAACTTGTTATCCAGGTCCCAAAATGCCCATGGCCACTCCATTGCCTTCTGACAAGAAAAGAGATGTAATAGAGGGAAAATAGAAATGGAAAGAGACACCATTAATTTGGTACTAATCGATTGACACTTATATGCCCATATGGAAGTAATATTCATCGGGCATCAGGCAGATGGGAGAGAGGAGGAGGAGATGGATACATTCACACCTAATGGGTGCCGTGTGTGCTATTTGGGGGTTGGACATGCTTGTAGCTGTGACTTGGGTGGTGCAAAGGCAATTTATGTGACCAAAGCATTTGTACCCCCATAATATACCGAAATAAAAATAAATAAATAAATAAGAAAGAGACAGTAGTCTTAACTGATTGTGGTTAAAATATTATTCTTTTGAAAACTTTACAAAAATCTTATGACCATATCCATGCATTACTGTCCAAGTAAGGGGCCTGAGACTTAAAACTTCATTAACTCCATGGTAACTCACCTATGTTGCAACAGGAAGATATTCCTGCTCTACTTGTAGATCATTGAAGGAAAAGAAGGTCCACATGCATAGGATTTGTTTGGGGGATTAGCTTAATACAATTTAGTGTCCAAAAAATACCAATCAGGCCACAGCTGGCAGATTTCGATCTTGTACAGTTGTGCTTCACCAACAGGGGCCTGTGAAACCATGGGGTAAACACAGTAACTTTGAGGATGATGATTTTCCTGGAAGTATGGTGGTGGTGGATTAAGGGGAAGTGAGAGGTTGGGTAATTTCACGGGTAAGTTACAAGTCACTTTAATATTGAAATCTTTAAAAATTATGTAAATCCCATTTATAAAGTATGCAGATTGCATGTGACTTTTAAATCTAAAACAAGCTTCCAGAAGAATTTGTCTTTTGTAGTGGCCTACTTTAGGAACATCACCACGGCCTCTTCTGCGGTTAGGTCTTCCTCAGTAGGAAATCTAGAGAAATGCACTTCAACTAAAGGGTCCACCTGTCCGCTGAAGAACGAGGAGGTTCATACATTTGGAAAAGAGAGTTTTATTTCTCATAAACAGTTGAAACCTTCAAGGAGGCCATTCTGACAGGATGGGAAACAACTGCCTTGAGCAGAAGCCGAGAGTGTGGACTTTGAGGGAGAGGCAATGGGAACAGGAATTTATGCTGAGCGGGGTGGCTGAATATGTATATTTAATAAGCCATAGGATGAGTCATGAGTATTTATGAAAGGAGAAACATGTGCATGTGCAATTGAGCTTCATGCCCCTTCGTGGGTCACATGTACACAAAAATGGCAGTGTTAGCATGATCCGAGGGTGGATTTTTCACCCCCCTGATGTTAAAATGTGAAACAGAGGAGGCGAAAACCCTCAGTGAGCATTACAGACTAGACAGAACCACTCCATGGTTGGTGGGCTCCTGTCAGGAAGGAATGCTGGTCAGCTGTAGCGCCAAAACCACAAAAGGGGAGGAGCAGCATTAGGCAGTTGCTTGCAATCAGGAGTGGAGCAAGCCTTTTCAAAAGGCTGGTTCTGTTTAAGCCTTGGGGAAGAAAGCCTAATGGCAGTTAACGAAGGGGGTGCGGTGTTGACAAGGGAGGGGGTATAACGAGGTGTGTCTGACATCCCATCCGTCATGGTTGGGAACTCAGTTTTAAGGTTTTCCTGAGATCCCCTTAGCCAAGAGGGGGTCTGGTCAGTCAGTTGAGTGCCTAGGATTTTTAGTTCACACATCCCACAATAGCCTATGATCCCTTGTCTACCAGTGTGATACTCCTGACGACACTGGAGCTGGTTGTTTTCCTTCATAGTTGTGGTTATTTGCATGATCTATTTGTATGATGAGACACAATCTAGCAGAGTGGTTATGAGTGCAGGTTTTGGCATCAAACTGTGGTTTTACCAGGCTCCACTACTCACTTTCTGGGCAAGTGAATCTCTCTGTGTCTCAATTTCCTCTTTCGTGGAATGGGGATCATGATAGTATGCAGAGCATACAGTTGTTATGAGCATTCACAGAATTAATTTTGGGTGTTTGGCACAAAGTAAGTATTCAGTCCATGTCAGCTACTTTAATTATTTAAATTTTATTTTTAATCGACAAATAATAATTGTATATATTTATGCGGTACCATGTGATGTTTTGATGTATGTTAACATTGTGGAATGATTAAATCGGGCTAATTAACAAATCCATTGCCTCACATACTTATCACTTTTTTGTGGGGAAAACATTTAAAATCTCTCAGTAATTTTTTGAAATATACAATGCATTATTATTTATTATAGTCACCATGCTGTGCAATAGATCACTAAAACTTATTCTTCCTGTCTAACTGAAACTTTGTACCCTTTGATCAATATCTCCCCTTTGCTTAGCCTCTGGTGTCTACCTGCCAGCTGCTTTAATGATCTCTCCATGTTCCTCCCTCCTCAGCCTCTTCCCTTTGTCTACACTGATAAGAGACTTGGTTAGGATTCACCGTGCCACTTTGGCAACGTGTATGAAGGACCAACTAACCAAGATCTCCTCATAAGGGCCGTGGTCTAGCCTGGTCATATTTTAAAATATTGTCTTAGAGCAGAAACTTTTCCCCAAAATATTAATGAATGTGGCTGCTCATGGAACCAGGGACAGAGGGCCCAGAAGCCCACCTGTTTGCCCCCTCCTAGTTTCACTCTCCCTCTCTCCCAGGTATCTGAGAACCCTCCCAAACCTTATTGTTTCATAGAACACAGTTTGAAAAACCCTAAAAATTAGCAAATTCTCTTTCCTAAATTTCAAAAGAGAAGGTAAGTATTTGTCTAAGTATGGCCATACCATCCTGTCATGTTAATGGGGCCAAGTTTACTAAGGGTGATTTTTCCACCTATAATTCTGCAGAGTTATACTTGATGTTGGCTTTAATTTTGTCTGTCAACCAAGCCTCTAAGCAAATTTTCATATTGACTGACTTGAGTTTCATCTCCAGTTTCTGCCCTGATTATTTTATGGTTTTAGGGTAGACAATGCAGAAAGAAAATTGAGGGTTGGTTGCTTTCATTTTAGATTCAACTAATGTTTACGAAACATCTAGACACTGTGCCATGAACTCTCATTATTAACCTGTAAAGTGAGTATTTATATTTAAGATGAGTAAAGTGAGGCTCAGAGAGGTTAACAGCCTTGTTCACAACACTACCATAATGAGTTATAGACAGTTTTCCCCCAAAGTTGTAGATTTTTAAACCACCTTACAGTGTAACGTAAACATGGTAAAACTTGCATTTATATAAAGCTCTGTTAGGTACAAAACACTTACGCTTTTGAACATTTTGCTGTTTGGTACTCAAACATAGTTTTGTTTGTTTTGGTTTTTGGTCTTTTTTTTTTTTCCTAATTATTGGTTCTCAAGCTAGGCTTCTATAGATGATAAGATCTAGTCTTAGAAGGTTAGTGGAAGATCACAAAGCACTTAAGAGACATAGCTGGGATTCAAACCAGTTCATCTGGCTGCAAACTACCCCCAGCCCACCATACCCAGGGTGGGAGGGATAAAATCCCTTCTATCCCACCCCAGCCAATTTCCTGGTTAAAAAAATGTGTTTGGTGCCCTCTAAATCAGGATTTTATTAACAGGCATCAATTTGGCTTCTTTTGCCCCATGGGTGCCCAGCCCTCTCTGATTGCAAGCATTGCAAACTTCCCTTTATTTTTCAACAACCATTTATGCCTGGCTCCATGGAAGGTCAGCCAGGTGGCAGGAGGGCCTGCTGTTTAAACTCATCCCATACCAAAGGAAAATAATCTCATTGCATAAAAGAGGAGGTGAGGGCAGGGAGACCAGCACTTTGTATCCATTCAACGTCTAACTTAAACTTTCCTCAGCTCTCTCCAGCCCTGCCTCAGTTGGAAAAAACCTGAAGAGAAGTCCCAAGACCTGGATTCTAATACCTCCTTTTAACCACTTTGGTCCGGTGTTCACCGGCCGCGAAACCTTGCCCACAGCCGGCACTCATAGTCCACACGATAGTTTGTGCTGTGCATTGACGACGAATCCGTTTTGCTCTTGTGTGATGAGGAAAGCTTTAAAGCACTGAAAGCTTGTTTGACTTTACAGGCAGCTTTCCTTGTAATGTAAATCAGAATAGGTAACATGTACATAAATGTTTTCATTATGTTATTTTTAAATGTTCACAATTTTACTTTGATAAATGAAAAATTAGAAAATTCATATCACGGCTGTCGGCTAAAGTCGCTGTGCGTGTTCATCTGTGGCTGTCGACTATAGTCGATGCTGGTACCAAAGTGGTTTTAAACATTGTGACCTTGGGAAAGTCACAGCACGTCTCCAGCCCTCAGGCTTGTAATCAATGCAGTGAGATGTTCTGACGCATGCCTGCGCTTGTCTTACCACTAGGGGGCAGGCGAACACAACTCCTAGGGGCTTGTGTAGCTCCCGCCCATGAGGAAGTGATGAAAAGTTTTAATACAGATTGACAAAATTTAAAGAAAATAAAGTAAAATAAACTATGGGGTTTCTGATGGGGCCTTTGACTACTATCAACTATAGGTTACATCCTTCATGTTGCTTGGGTTCAGTTGCCTGTATTGCACGCTACAAGAATGTCTAGCATTTTTTAAGTGCTTACTGTATGCCAGGCATTGTGCGGGACGTGTTACCTTTAATTCCCATGAGAACTCTGCAAGGTAGGCATTATCCGCCTTTTACTCAGAAGGATCTTGAAGCTCAGAGAGGTTAGGTAGCATGTCCAAGGTCACCCAGCTAGCAACTGGCAAAGCTACCGTGTTTCGCTGAAAATAAGACCTACCCATAAAATAAGCCCTAGCAGGATTTCTAAGCATTTGCACAATATAAGCCCTACCCCGAAAATAAGACCTAGTGATGGGCCCGGCTATGCAGCATATCTGCACAACCCATGCATTTGGTTGCGGAGCGGTAAAGAAGACGAGCAGCCCTTCTCATCTGCCCCATCGTGACAGCTACTATCCCAGAGGTGACTGGAAAGGTGCGGGCAGCCCCACCAACAAGGTCGGCTCCCCCTGTCAGGTCCCGGCCATCCTGTGCGTGCTGCAAGCTGAGGCTTTGAGGGGAAAGTCTCCTCAGTGAAGTGAGGAGCCAGACGCTCCGCTTTAGGTATTGTGTGTCCCCACGGGGAAGAAGGAATGCTGTGGCTGCCATTTTACTATGATGATGTTCCAGAAGAAGATGACTTAACTATAGTTATTCAACTATATTTATTGACTGTTGTATCGTACTTAAAAAAAATAACACACCCCCTGAAAATAAGCCCTAGGGTGTCTTCTTGAGGAAAAATAAATATAAGACCCTGTCTTATTTTTGGGGAAACATGGTAGGATTTGAATGTAGGACTGATTCCTTTTAAGCCAGACCTTGCTTTAATTTCTTGCTGGTTCCCATAGTTTGCAGCTCCTCCCTCTCACAGCCTCATGGGTGCGTGCCCATGGTCCACTTCCTCGCTGCAGTCATGGAAGATGATGTCATAGAAGTATTTCTCTGTGTATGAGTGATTCTGATTTCATAAAGTGATAGAAATCATGATTATATTAAATGCTACGTCATGAAATTATTTCTGGAATATTATTTGATTAACCTGTGCTGTCTCTATTCATTCCACAGAGCTCTGAGGCCCACTCTCCACATGGCATAGCCTCCTGCTTCACCCAGGCCTGTCTCCTCCCTGGGCCTCTCCTGTTCTTGCTTGGAAGCCTGCAGTTGCCCATGCCCAGAGGGCTCAATGCGACCCCTCTATCTGATCCTAGATCTCTAGAAGAACCTGCCCCTCCTACATATCACCGTGGCTTGGGTTTTGCATTAACCTGCTACTTCAATCAATGTCTGTGTTTCTTAACAGTATATCCATCATTTGAAACATTTCTCTTATCCTTGCCATGTATCAGTTACTTCTCATTTTTGACATCAGATTCAAAATATCTTCTCCCAAATGCTTTCCTTGAATATCACTTCCCAACTCTGAACACGGCTTTGCTTAACTTGGATTTTCTATTTTATTGATTTTATCACCGTGTTTATTGCTTCTCAGATCTCTTGTTTCAAGTGTTTGTAGTGTATTCCTCACTAGACTGCAAATTCCTTGAAATCACTGGTATTTGATTTCTTCTAGTATTTAATTGAGTATTAATAGCAATAAATACTCACAGCTGGACTCCGTTTCTGATTCTCATTTATGAGGCAGGGAACAGATTAGGTGCATTATTTCATAGCTCAGTGAATCACCAAATATTAACTGCCTCCTGGGTGATATTTGTGAGCACCTATAATGTTCCAAATTCTATACTGTGTGCTTCAATGCATGGTCTCATATCGTTTCCCAAAAATCCCAGTGCAGAAGACACCATTATTAGAATTTCTTGTTGACAAATGATATAGCTAATAGCCAATAGTCTTATTTAAAGGCACAGTGCCGAACAGGGTGGGATTTGAATCCAGGCAGTCTGATTTCAGAGAGAGCCCATGCCTTTAACCACTACTCTATCCTACCTTATATCCAGACTTTTATACTGTTTGGCCTTGAGTTTGCAGAGCTGAGGTGTAGGAGAGAGGATGGGAGTAACAATGGTGAGAGTAGTGACAGTGGAACCAGGTAGCTAATGGAAGTCTTTGTATTCCACAGGGTGACCCTCCCTGTAACTTGGAATATCTTGAACAAAATCTGCAAAATTTCATGAAATGCTTGAGACTCAAGTCCTTACAGAGACTCTGGGAAGAGGCAAAGTAGCTTAAGAAGATGCAAAAATCACAATGAGAATGCTGATCGCAGCTAGATCTCTAAAAGAACTGGATGTCTCAGCTACTGTGTGGACTAAAGTAATTATGTTGGTCACCAGTCTCTAAAACCAAACCCAAGCAAAACAAACAACAAACAAAAGACATATATCATTTTGAACTATAATGACTCCATCAGAGGACATGTCTATATCAAGTGAAAATAAATTCCCAGCTGAGGATCCCTGGGCTTCTGTGGTCTTCCCAAGTCCATGGCTGCATGGTCACTGTGGGGACAGCTCCTGGCTGTGGAAGTGCCCAAAGGCTGGCACTCTCCCTTATCCCGTCCCTTGTTTCTTTCAGTCTGTTGCAGTTGCTGTAGAATAGCATGCTCATCATTCAGGATGGCCCCAAGTCCCCTACTCATTGGTTAGTACCAGCACTGATATCGAAAGTATCAAACAATTGGCCTTGCCCAGGTGGCGACCATCGGAACAGGTGATAATTAGTAACAGTAAGTGC
>VBSM01000605.1:33062255-33092634 GCA_008086735.1 Cheirogaleus medius | reverse complement strand
AAAAAAAAAGAGGAAAAACATATGTGTTAATTTCATTGTCATTCATTTTCTGGAGTTAATTGGTATTGCAACAAAAAAATATGCCACCGTGACTTTGAATAGGCAAAGATTTATTAAATAAGAAACCCTGCAGCACAAACCATAAAGGAATCATTTACAGCCAATGATAATTTTTAAAAACTTCTCTTCCTTAAAGGAAACAGAGGATTAAATGTATTAGGCAAACTTATAGATTTAAATGTAACCACTAGGAAAAAATTCCTCCAAATCTCTAGAAAAAACTCAAATACCAATTTAAAAAAAAGGAAAACATAGTGAAACACTTTTTTTTAAAAAAAGAATAAAGTATAAGACACTTTTCCTTTTAAGAAAATGACAAGTTTCCTTCTCCACAAGCTGACATAGGCTCTTCCTTGGTGGCTTACTTTTCTTACTTTGTTCCTTTTTCCTCCATGTCTTGCATGCAGAAAGCTGTGAAAAAATATTCATTTCTCTTTTGGGAAGGCTTGGAGTATGGGGGTGCGTTGGCACTGGAGCAGAGAAACACAGACTTCTGTAACCATAACTACTATCATCAACTGTTGCTATGCCTTTGCTTACCTTTTAATTATGCCCAGGAGTTGATCAAAGCTTAGAGAAAATGCCTAGTTGTGTCCCTGACCTGCCTCAGCATGTGATGTGGCAAGAGCACAGGCTCTGGAGAATGATATTTCTACATTTAAAATATTCCTTTTTGCATTTACTCGTTTTGTGGCCTTGTCACTTTTCCAGGCTCAGCTTCCTCACTTGGAATACTGGAATAAGATACACCTATACACCTTGCAAGGTTGTCATGTGGATAATAAAAGGTAACAACTATTGAGCACCTATATGTGCCTGGCTCTTGCTAAGCAACTTACACTGTGTTAACTCACTGAATTTTCACAAAAACTTGATGAAGTAGGTTCATTATTATTTCCATTTTACAAATAAAGAAACCAAGGCATAGAAAAATGAGGTTATTTATTCAAAGCTACACAACTAGCTGAAAGAGAAACTGGAACTAGGAACCCAGGCAAACTGATTTTAAGGCCTATTTTCTTAACCTGTTTGCTATATTATCTGTCTAATTGAGAGGATTAGAGTTAAAACAAGTCATGTGTCTTAGCAACTAGCAGATGTCAAAGAACGAAACTATTCCTGAGAAGAGCTGGCCCCATGGCTGTTTCAAGTCAGGGCATGAGGAGGTCAGGTAAACTGTTAACTTTCAAACCACTGTGAGAAGGAAGTGAAATTTCAGAAAAAGCGAAGAGACAAGTGGATAACAGCCATTCTAGATAAGTGGTTCACCTTTGGGAACGGAAATAAGATGCTGAGTATTTGGAGCAGATGTCCCTGGCAAATTAGCAGAATCGGTCCCAAAGAAGAGAAATACTCCGCCTCAAAAAAGAGGCTTCCAGAGAGGGAGCTGGAATATACTGGGGAATGACTCTGCCGCCATTGTGTGGGCAGGGAACAGACTGAAGGGCTTCTGGAATTTTCCATTCTGAAACCCAAAGCATGCATAGTTAGTTGTGCGTATGAGGAATGGAGTTCATTGCCATTGCTCCTAACTAGAAAGTTTCAATAGATCCTCAGTGGTCTGACTAAATAAATGTCTCCTTTGATCCCATAAAAACAGTAGGGTCTACACAATCTCATATACTTACTTTCATATACAACAATCCCATACCTGCGCACACACATGTACACACACACACCCGTACGCCCACCAACTTCTTCAGATTGTAGGCCCCAAACTCCACTAATATACTGAGTTGGCTTCTGTCTAAGATGAAAACTTCATCAATTGCAAAGTGAGATTGCAAATTTCTGCCCAAATCCCAGGATCTGGTTTGAAATGGAAAGCATATGTTCAGAAGAAATAAAGTAGCTAAATGCATTGCACCTTGAATGCAAAGGTCTATTTTGGAATTTGGACATAGAGGCCTTTAATCCCTTCACTCTGCCTCAGCCCAGGGACCAGGAGCTGTGTAGCTATGGGCAGACAGCAGAGACCTTGGCCTTCCTCTTGTTCCACCATCCATTGTCAAAGAAACCACCAGTCTCTTTGCAGTGATGACTCTTTATTTTCATAGTCCAAGTAATTTATTCATGTTGCTCAAGCACCACTGCGTCCCTACGTGGTAACAGCAGTTGTTATACTGTTTGCCAAATGCATTTATCTCCAGTCACGCTGCCGTGCTGGGCTGGCGTGACACAGATGCATTCCTGATGCCTGCTTTCTCCCAGGGAGGCTCTCTGCGGTTCTCCGGCTCCCGCAGAGAATAACCTGGAAGGAGTGTGAGGCCACAGCAGCCAGAGGGAAAGCCTCGGGGTCCTTTCCCCAGCTTGCCTCCCAAATGGTGGAGTCAGATGCTGTATGGGGCCATTTCTGAGCTCTGGAGACCCTCCCTGGCCTCTGCTCCCCTGTCCTTCCCAGGAGAATGGGTGTGCCTCAGGAGGTGAGAGAAATTGTGAGCAGCGCCTTTCACTGTAATTACCCTTCACACCATTGCTCTGTTTAGCAGGGCCCACTGGCAGTTTGAATAAAATGAGATTCTGAATTTAAAGCCACAGGAGCATGAAATGATGTTTAACTGGGTCACGAGACTGGAGATAGTCGCTGCCACCTCTGGGCCTCAGGCCCCCTGAGGAAGACGCTGTCGGTCTCTCAGTGTTATTTCTGGAGTCTGAGTCAGAGCAGGCTCCAATGGGTAATACCATGTGGGCAAAACTGGAGAACCTTGATAAGATGGGGCCGGTGGCTACCTGCAGGGCTTGGAAGCTTCCAAAAGTTTCTCTGCAGTTGATGATATTTCTTTTGCAAATGACACTGAATATAGCTTGAACTAGACAGGGGTGTTCTGTTTTTTAATGGTTATTATTTTCTAAGAAACTAAAAGTTGAATTAAATTAAGTAAATTAAAAAAAAAATCTAGGAAAAGTGCCAGAGGAGCATGAGGAGAGAGAACATGGGATCAAGGATGACTTTTTCCTAGAATGTGTTGGTCCCACTGCTTTTTGGTAACCGAGGGCCAGATGTCAGGGCTCCATGGGCTCTGCTTGTCCTCAGAAAGTCAGCGCCAGGATGTGGGGATAATGCTACCCATGCACTGAGGGGGATAAAGGGTGTCCCCTTATCTAGGGGCAATCAATAAATAGTTGTTGAAAGAGCACATCAGTGGAATTGCCCTCTGCTGAGGATTATGTAATAGTGGATTATTCTCCCTCAAATGTCCACGTGATCTGCATGGATTTCTGCATCATCGGGCACCAGTACTGTCTTTGTGTCACGGAGAAGCAACGGCCATAGCTTGTGGATTTTCTGACTCTCCACAGGTGAGTGTAGAAGTTGGACTGACCTCTTAGCCTTAGACTTCCTAGAGTTCTTGGTCTATCTGAGAGGAGGGGAAACCTCAAGAAGATATCAGCTTCCCTGATGAGAAGAGGCTTGAGCAGGCTTTGGTGTGAGAGAGTAAAGAGCAGGATCAGCCCATATATCTACACCTCGTCTCTGCAGCCGTTCATGGTATTCACATGCTGAAATCCATTCATAGACTCAGGACTCTGAGTCAAGGTTTATAGAAAGATTTAGGCTCAATAATAAAAGCCTGAGATTAAAAAGTAGATTTCCCAACACAGATAGCACGGGACCAGAACTCTTAGATGAGAATTCAGCCTAAGACAGATTAAAAAATTGTTTTCAATCATTATCTTTACTTTTGTAGTAAGGAGATATTATTAACTAGTATCAAACTTTACTTCAGGCCTTGTGAAGTTTATGTTTTGTAACTATGAATAGTAAAATGCATAGCAGAGATGTGGATTCTAATTCTCAAGCCAACTTTTAGAACATCTGAGCTAAAGAAACCCTTAGGATTTGTTATAAATACAGACACCTGGGTCTCATGGCTGCCTCGAGGTACTGCGTGGGCTAAGCTAGGGAAGCTGTCTCCTTACACAATTTTGTCTTGAAACAGCTTCTTACTGGTTTTGCGTGGTAGCCATTAGTTTAGAACTAACTAAACTCACAGAAGTTAAAGCTCACATGTTATTTATCTGTAGTTATTCAAGACTGATAACAGGGGTTGCAATTCTTAAAGATGCTGGGTTAAGACCTTAATTATCTTGTTGGGAGCAGGTGGAGGGAGTTAGTTTGGGGTAGGCAGCCACTGCTCTCAGGGAATAAGGCTTTAGAGGAGGGCTTGGGAAACAGATTCTTCCACACCCTCTTTTGCTCTGTAATTTGGTCTGGAAGGAGCCAAGAGATATCAAGTTCAACAGTAATAAAACTTGGTATTGCCTTTCTTTAGGGCAGTACAGTACAGTGAGTATCTGCTATTTTGGGGAAGGGGTTAAGTATTTTAAACATATCCTCATATTTTAAATATTAATACAACCCTATGAATTTAATAGTACAAATGCTCCTCAACTTAAGATGGGGCTACATCTGGATTAATGATTTACATTGTTTTCCATTCATGTTGGATTAATCCAGATGTAACTCCAATGTACATCAAGGAGCATACTGAATGCGTCTTGCTTTTGAACCATTTCCATAGCTGGAGGTATGGCTGGGAGGCATACAAGGACCCCACCGGAGAAGATGGAAGAAACTAGTGGGGAACTCTGTAGACCTCACTGGCTCTGAGCCTGCCATGACTGCGTAGTGCACGCTGGATTTTCCAGGTACCTGTGTGTGTGATAACCTTGTTGTAGTTTTAATCAAATTTGAGCCAATTGAGGATTCCTCCTGGAGGCTAAGTGGAGTGATGCACAAGTGTAAATCAAGGACTTGTGAGTTATTTCTCATCTAGTTTGATAACTGTCAAATAAAGGCGATTTGTGCTGCCCACGGGAATGCTTGAATAACAATTTGCTAATAATACCCAACTCTTACTTCACAGAGTAGCACTCTTTCAAAATGATTCCCTGAAACTGTTATCATAGCATTCTCCTCCTCGTAAGTCTGCAGATGGAAAGCATGGCCTTGAAAGGAGAACCTTTTGAAGTCAGGGACTAGAGGTTGAAGTGGCACCAGCTTCACTCGATCTTTTTGCCAAGCTGCTTAGATTTTATCCCACAGTGGTCATTTTTCCATCCCATTCTGACATTGCACTGATTCGGAAGGGAAAGGAGGGAGAAGAGCGGGAATGTTCTAAGCAGAAATCAACTCTCTTTTAGAAATCACATTGTAGTGGTTCGATTTCTCTTTAGGCTTCCTGAAACAAATCAACATATATCCCATCTACAAAAATAAAAAGTTTCACAAGATGAATACAAGTTTATTTGCCAGAATATCTTCTGGGGAGAGCCCTTTGTTTTGGAGGAAAAAGGTCACTGAGTTGCTTGGGATGGAAAGTGAGAGCCAGGGGGCTTGCTTAGGTAGTAAAAGGCAGTCCCTTCACCACGAGATGGGATGTAAGACGAAAGAGGGAATTTGTGTGGGAACAGAGAGAGGAAAACCATCAACAGGGCAGGGCAGGTGCGAAGGGAAGAGGGGATCTGGAGGAGGAAGCTCGGTGGCAGCATGGCTGTCAGAGACTTAGGGAAAGAGATGTGTTCCGTGGATTTTTAAGTTTGTTGTTGTCTGTGCTCTGTCAACCCCCCTCTTCTCAGCTCTTGCCCCTGGACACCCCAACAGAATGATCATCAGTGAAGCTGACATTTCTCACTCTTTCTTTAGGGCAGTACAGTGCATTCTTTTGAGGAACTTGGAAAAGAGATGCCTTTCTGCATTTGGGTCAATGTCGAGTAAAGCAGAGGTAGCAAGTGGGGATCCCAGGGGTGGCTAACATCTGCATTCCAGAGTGGCAAGAGTGACAGTCACTTACCTCAGATAGCAACAGGGATATTTTGGAATTTATAATGTTGAATTTTATATTCAGAGTATTTAACTTAATTTGCCTTGCTTATAATTCTTTTTCTTTCTATGTGGTATCTCCTATGGTTCCCTTCAGGACGGATGAGGTGGTTGATTACCTGTTGGCAGGTAATGCTATTTGTGGGTAATCTCTTGCTCACTCAAATGAATTATATGCTTTATGTATTTTTCTAAGCAAGATCCATGGCATGGCAAGCTGTCAGAACAGTTCCCTATAGTGTGGAGATACCGTACATTCTCCTGGCCCTGGATGGAATTAGTTCTGAGTTGCAAAAATAAGAAATAAGATTATAAGAAACAATGAATAGTTCATGGTGAGAGAAAATAAAGGTAAACAGGAATAAAAGAGCTTTATTAAGAAAGCACTGGAGAGACTTTTTGAGATAATATCCTTAACATTTGCATAGCTCTTCATATTTTTAAAGTGCTTCCTGGTAATTAAGGATCATTAATCAGATATTAGCTGCAGGCCATTCAGTGAATTAGCTGTTGATTTAGATTGAAAGCTGTGCATAATTCTAGAGACTAGGAACAAACATGATTCATTTTACGCCTCTGGAAAATTTTTACTTTCTTTTGCTCATGGAGGGTTACTCTGTGTAAGTTCTCACGCTGAATACCAACACACACTTACTGTTGTATGAATTCACATTTACATGTGAATTCTAATTTATAATTTATTACTTTGATATTTGGTATTTACAACCACATTTATGGAGACAAGACTTTGTAGGGAAACTCTAAGTTGTTAGAAATGTCACAGAAAAAGCCATCCCAGAATTCCCTCCCTCCCCCAACATAGAGGAGCATGCTGGCATTCAGTAGCCAGTAGAAACACACAATCGGTTGAACACTGCCATCGTGGATGCACAAAATGATTCTAAGGGAATCTCGATTGAACGCCGTGTTCACTGCAAGTGGATACCTTGTCTATTTGGCTATGTCTAAGGATCAGAACTCAGTTTATCTTTAGTCTAACCAGAAAAGGAATTATACATATTAGGCTGCAGTTTATTTGACATGTTTATGTTTAAATATCAAGCAATGCTTGTTTCCAACTAGCATTTCTGCATATTGTTCTTTGACAAGTAATGACAAGTAATTGAGGTCTGAGAGAAGCCACAGATAGTGGGAGGTGAGTTTTTCAAATATTAGTGGAGACGCCTTTGGCTTTGCTTCTTGAACGTATCACGAGCACTATGATTCTTAATTGGTTTTCCTACAAAGCCTTTGAAACTGGCTATTTCTCCCAGGAGAGCTTCCACATTTCCTTCCTTTATATAATCATGCACAATTTCTGCAGGCGGATGGCCAGGGTTTGAGTCCCAAACCTCCGACTCACCAGCTGACAGTGACATTGGGCAAGTTACTTAGCTTCTCTGCCTCTCAATTTACTTGTCTGTAAAATGGGCAATAATATGTTCCTTCAGTTGTTAAGAGGATTAAACTCTCGGGGACAAGTTTGCTTCTATCCCTCCCTGAGAAACAGTGAATTTTGCCTGGGAACTGGGGGTGGGAAAGTTTCCTGTCTCTGCCAATGCCATGGAAAGCTTTTGCTTCTGCAAGAAAGGTCTGGCGAAGTAATGAGGTTTCGTGGCTGTAGACAAGAAGAAGAGGTTCTTGTTGGCAAAAAATTATTGGCTCCCAAGCTTTGCTGTTAGTGTGCAGTGGAGTCCTGTAGGAAAGAATTTGTGAGGGAGTGCAGAGTTCCTTGTGTTTGGGGCTCTCATGGATTCTGAACTGGTCCCTGCTGGCCCACATTTGGTCTTGCAGAACTCATTACAATTCCAGCTTTTTTTTTTGACCTACTTTTATGGTAGCAAACCCTCCTCCCGGGATCTGTCTTAGGTGACACAGTCATGCACCTTGTTTATTGTTGAAAGAGTTGTCACCCTTTGTGTTTCACTTGAAGCCTAGTGACCTCAGCTCTCTGATAGACTCAAGAAAACTTATGATTTTGTAGATTATCTGCCTTTTCTTCTGGTTGTTAGACAGAAATGTTGTCTTGCAGCAGTATGCATCATAGGATTAAATTTTATGCCCTCATCTTCTGTAATCTTTCATGCTTCTATGACCCAGGCAGGAAATGGGAAAAGGCAAGAGTTCCAGAAATTCACAGCAATAAGCAGTATTTGACCCAACCAATGGAACATACTCTTATTCATCTTATTAATGATGCAGACAGCAGAAAAGGGGCAATGTGACAATGTCCTATGGCTTCCCACAAGTCCAAAAATTTCTCCTCAGCTAGCCTTTTCATGTGGAATTAATCACAAACCCAAAATCAAAGCTGTAACTGAGTCCAAGCTCAGTTACCATTCCCCACAAGACAGCCAATAAGTCAGAAGACAAGGTGTGGGGCAAGGAAAGTGACTTTTATTCAGAAAGCCGGCAAAGTGGGAAGATGGAGGACTAATGTCCTAAAGAACCCTCTTATGTTGGTATGAACATTTAAGCTCCTTTTTACGCTAAGGGAACGAGGAAGGGGGAGAGCTGCAAGAAATAACCAAGGACGGCAGCCATCTGGGAGGCAGCAAGAGTCTGAGGAGGTTGTGAAACGTCTTAGGTCAGGTCATGATGTTTCTGTAAATCTTTAACATAGCATTGTTACTTGTGTACATACTTTCCCTATCTCCCTGGGAGTTAGTTTTGAGGAAAGGAATGGTTACCATTTTTCTACTAGACTTGAATTGCAAACTAAATTCTTCCTATAATTAGCTGACTTAAGTGCAGAACTAGGCAGAAGCTTTTAACCTAAAGGATATTACCGCAGGGGTCCAAAGCAAAATGGAGCTAGTCATGCTAAGCCTCCTGTCCACTGTTACAAAGCCACTTCAGTGTGGTCCCACATGCTTTTCAAAACTTCTCTCACCATGCTCTGTTGTACCTTGTGTTTTAGCCAGATAGGTTGACAAGCCTTGGCATGGAGGCCTGGGATGGAATCCAGAGCGTGCCACTTATTAGCTCTGTGACCTGGGGCTGCTTAACCTCCCCACGGCTCAGCTGCCTCATTTGTAAAGTAGAGAAGACAGTAGTACTCACAGCACAGGTTTGTTATGAGGTTCCAGCTTCATTGTTCCCATTCCATTGAAAACCTAACCTGCAAAAGCAGAATATGTAAAATACTAATTAACGTTCAGCATAGTTTCAAATTGGCAGTCACCTTTCCTTTTGCCCTTGTTAAGACTAGCTTTTGTGAGCATTTACGAAAGCTACTCCGTTTTCTATAGTGGGTGGTACATTTAAGCCGCTCAGGGGAGAAGGTGAAGATACCCAGTTTGAGGAGTTCTAAAATGCATCCCATCACTCCCAAGTCTTCTCTTCTCTCATTATGCTTATTAGCTGGTAATCTTGTTATTCTCACTAAACAAGTCTGTTAATATTAAACAACAATTGACTTGAAGTTCTAGGTATCTATGGAGTTTTGAAAAATATCTGTTAATTCTCTGGCCAGTATATGCTCTGAAAGCCATTCATTCATCCAAAAATCATTTGTTATGTACCTCCTATGTGTCAGAAATTGTTCTAACCAGATGTTAGCATGAGGATCTAAAGACTTTGCCTTATGAACTGCTCTAAAGGAAGAATGAATTCAGCAGACTGCAAAATTCACTAGCAAATGGAGAAAGGTAGCAGCAGTGAGTCACGTTACTGCATCACTCTATGAAACTTCTAGTCTCAGTAGGAATCATCATTATATTGATGGTTTTGATACTTTTCATGTTAGCATTGGAGTTGAGGGAAAAATAAAACAACCTTTTGAGATGATTTGTAAAACTCAAATTATGTGTTCCTGCTTTAAGTCATATAACTGACGTGTAATTTTTTTTTTACTTGAATGCCTACAGACAGTTCAATCATACTTTTAAAGAATTACAAACCACAAAATTACAGCTAAACCTCCATTATCAGAACTCTGAGTTACTTAAGTGTTCTGGTTAATTGAGTTTTCTTGTTATTATGAAAGATTAAACTGAAAATGCATGTTTCAGACTTTTGGCTGAAAACCATTCAGTCTTAATTTTCTTATATAGAGAAAGTAGTTGAAACAGGTTTTTTTGCTTATTTTATTTTACAGTATTTTTTTTAACATTGTGGCTTACTCAGTGTTTTCTGGTCAGACTTCAAATTCAGTTATCATTTTAGCACACTGAAAATTGAAACAAAATTTGGATTAAACTTATTTGGATAAATAAGTTTATTTGGATAATAAATTTGGATATACCTGTCAGGAAAAGAAAAGAGGCAATGTGATTTAATGGAATATGCATCAATTTGGGGGCCTGAGAGACCTACATATAAATTGCTGCTCACTTGTATGATCTGTATAATCCTGGAAAATTTACTTAATATTCCTTAGTAGTTTTCTTCATTTTAAAACATGAATAAGAATATATGCCTCATGTATTCTTTGATCGTGGGATGCCCAAATGACATCTTGTGTACGGTGGGCCTGGATACAACATGTACTTAGTGAATGATCTTGGGCTTCTTGTTACTGTTCTTGCTTCCACGATCTGCTCATTTATTTTATCATTAATTACTCCTGGAGAAGTCATGGGTGACCCTATTGTTTAAGAAGGTAGGTTGACCACATGTGTTTATCTCTTTTTTGTCTTCTCAGCCCTCACTAATATGATGGTAAAAGGAGACAAAATAAACACAAACCCATAAGAATAAAGAGACAAATAAAAGAGAAGAAGGGGCATCATGGAGAGAGACATTTAATGATTTTTTTGGATAGAAATAAGATAGAAGAGGATAAATGAGAAAAGTAGAGAAATTCACAGCATGAAATGTATGCAGGGGCATGGACTTTTTAAAGAAATAAAATTATTCTCTCAAATTCAGAGAGGCTTAGGATTTGGAAACTTGTGAGAATGTAGAGTATGTTCCTGAAAATAGGAGATCTGGCTGAAAATCAGAAAGCAAAACAGTCATCTCTCATTCCTCTTTCCTTGCCTAAGCAATCAGAACAACAGCACTGAGTTTCTAACCTCTAGTTAGGAGAGCAAAAGTTTCTTCCCTAGGGAATTTGCATGGCAGAGGTGTGGGACCTGGAGTTTTGTCAGAGGAAAATATTGAGCATGGGCCCCAGAACTGGGAAAATTAACTAAAATCTGTACTTACTGCCTTTTCCCTTGCCCAGAAGACCCAAATTCAAAATTCCAGCAGTGAGGCTACCATGTGTGTTGACCAGATATGCACAGTTGAAGGAGCCACTGTTAACATTACAGTGTTGTGTTTCAGCAAATGGCAGGAAAATGCCCTGTTTTACAAAAAGGTCATTATAACAGTTTCCCAACAGATGCATATGTAGTGTCTTGAGGAAGGTGGGCCTTTTTCTAAATTACAAACATGCACTTAATGGGCTAGAGACCATTATCAGCCATCAATGGCCTATGAAATCCTTTACTTTCCACACAACATTACACACATAGAAGACTGGAGAGCTCCTTTTCATAACTGCACGGCCCTGTGGTGGAAAGACAACAAATCTTTAATAAAATGTCATTAGAAGAGACCCTTTATTAAAATAGCCACCTTCCCCTTCACCTAATCATCCTAAAATGAATCCCTGTGCAAACGCACAGAGCTTTTAATCATTTTTATGTGAACTGACAACCTATGATCATGACATATTTGGAGGATGCTTCAGATATAAAAGAGAGATCTAAGAAATCAGAGAAAAACAAACAGTAATCAATCAGAGATAGCAGGGACAAAAGAAAACAAGAGTAGCAACAACCTCAAAACCCTCAAAATAGAAATATGAGAATATGTTATGAACAGAATGAGTAACAAATTATTAATCCAGTTAAGGGAAAGAGATATTGGAAATTAAATAAAAATTTTAGAAGTTCTAGAATGTAGTTTAACTCGATCTCCTAGACAGTAGAGCACAAAGGAAGAGAGAAGGGAAAAAAATATCTGTGAGAATGAATCCAAAAGGTCTAGCATGCGAGGCAAAGAGCTACAGAAAAATAAAGTGGAGAAAATAAAGGGGACGGACATTGCAGAGTAATAACAAGAGAAAATTTGAAGCCTGAGAGGGCCCCAAAGGGCCCAAACAAGCATTTATAATAATTTAAAATAAAAGCCCACTAAGGAGCTTAATGGAATTTTAAAGCACTAGAAATGAGGAGAAAATACTAGAAATTCAGTGGAGGTAAAACAGATTGAATATAAAAGACTGAGAATTAAAATGCATCAGATATTACAGCAGCTACAACAACATGCTACAACACATGGAACAAAGCATTCTTGACTACAGGGGAAATCATGTTCTCCTTAGAATTCTCCTACCATCCAAGCAATTAATACGATGTGAGGGATTTGAGGGATAATTTTTGGGGTGAGGGAGAATGCTCAAATTTAAGTTCTAACTACTTTTTCATACAAAAGTATTTGGGGGTATTCTCCTGAAAAAAATCAGAGGAATAAAGCAAGCAAGAAAGAGAGAAAAGATTCAAAAAACAACAGATCAAACCTGGGAGGGTGATGAGAGCTCCAGGGTGGAAACTGCGTATCAACTCTAGTAAACCACAGGCTTGATTGAAAAAAGGGGAGAGGATATCAATAGGTGGGTTTCCAAGGAAAAGGGGTGGTCCATAGAACAGCAGCAGATGTATTGTGGTTGAACAGAATTAAAATCGTGTGTTAAAACAAGAGGGAGGGGGGAGAGAGAAGAAAAAAGAAAGGCCAGAAAAAAAGAAAGGCATTTAGAAACTCCAGAAAAAACAAAACCCAGAAATGTCTATAAAATATGCAAAATATTCACATTGCGCTGCTTGGTAGTGAAAAATTTTACATAGTTATAGTGATCACTTATTAATTTAAATTAGATAGCAATTTAGTAGGGCAGGAAAGAAAGGTAAGAGGTAGACATAAGAGAACCAATCCCTATCAATCATAACCAGAGTCAGTAACTGATGCTGTCTAAACTGATAAATCAAAAATAGTGATATGAGCATAATATTTGGAAATGTTAGAGAAAAAAAATGCTTTTGGCCAATACACTCAGGGACTAAGGAAGGATGAAACAAGAAATATTGTTTTTCATTATAAATTAAGTACCAGGCAATCTTTTTTTTCACCATGTGCATAAATAAGTGTGATAAAATTAAGAAAAAGTAAGGAGTTGGCATGATTTCCATGTAGGAAGTTTTCATCATTGTTTAAAATTATATGATTTAATTGAGAACACACACATATTCATGTGTGGATATGTGCGTGCATGTGTCTGTATATATATATGTTTTTGTTTACTTATGATTTTACGATCTTTGATAAAAATATGGAAAGATATATATTAGATCCTCAACATGAATTACTTTGGGGAAGGGAAGTGAAATGTATAGAGAGGAAAAAAAAAGAGTAGAAACAATAGTTGCATAACAAATTCTATCATTGTAATTGCAGAACTTTTACAAAATTGGGAAAACCACTGTAATCACCTAGAAAAATCCAAAACAATTTAGAACATTTAGGAAAATACTAATATTCTTTGTGTGCTTTTCCAAAATATAATAGTTTCCTCTAGCTGGTATTATGTCTAAATCTTTTCTTGCACCTTTCAAAAGTTAGCAGACTTCCATTATTCTATACAAAGAGTAAGATTGACTGTATTGTTCTATATCTAGTTTTATTCAAACTGATCACAGTTATTTTATGCAACCAAATTCATCTTATTATTTTTCAAGAATTTAAGAAAAATTGTAAAGCCAATGTATTTGTGCTATTTGAATGAGTTCTTAAAGGGAATTTTACCTTTTGGGAAATGTTAAAAGTTAGAGATATGCTCCTAATTTTACTCATATTTTTCCTCTATTTTTCAGAAGGCAGAATTAGAAAATGAGCTTTGTCTCCAAACATTTTCTAAGTACCAATTTCTCTATCATTTATTTCTTTTCATGATTAGGTCAGAATCACTTGAAAACAATCCCCCTCTCTACCATTAATCTAATACCTGTGTTTTCTTAGACACTTACTATGAAGGATATTATCATCTCCGTTTTTATACGAGGAAGTGTGCTAAGAAAGAGTTAGTATTAATAACTTGCCTAAGGGCAAAGCCTTAACAGTGGCAACTTAAGAATCAAATCCAGAATTTGTGCTATCCTGTATTGCAGTGGAAGTCTACATGTAAAGATAGGATTAGTGATCCCCAACTTAATATTTTTCTAGGAGGGAGAGTGTACCCTCTGTCAAACTTCATTACTGAGTGGATATTCCCCCATGCCACACACGCATGTATATGTTCAATGTACCATGGAGAAATCAGTCTCTGGAGGTGTGCTGGGTGGTAGACAGCTGGTCTTGCCTTAATGACTTCAAATCCTTTGGGTGCACTTTGTTTATTGTACGAGAAAGATGGATTACGAAAGACTTCTGGCATTGCTTTGTTTACTGAAAGGAAGTGAGTAATACAGCAACAAAAAGAAAACATACTTCAAGGTTAAGTTGAAGCATAAGTAAAAATAATAAAATTAGCCTCTTTGGACTGGAACTGCAGCCAGGTGTAGGGTGGGAGTATGAACTTTTCTGAGATGGAGAAGGTTCATTGTTGATTAACTAGATTGTGGTAAATATTTTACAATGTATATGTATATTAAATTGTCAAATTGTACATCGTAAATATATATATTTATTAATTATCAACTATACCTCAATAAAGCTGGAAAAAAGGTTCATTGTGCTTATTTTTAAATCTCTTATTCAGCCTAGCTTTGTTCTGAATGCATAGTAGTTCTATTGGTTGACATAGCTTGCACTTAACACGTAAAAGAGCTGGCTTACTTGGTTGGTCACAATAAAGAAACATCAAAAGGCTTTGAAAACAGAGATCACAATATTAGAAGGTAGCTGTCATTTATGGAGAACTCACTATGTGCCAGTCACTTTACTAAGAGTTTTATGTGGGATGATTCCCTTACTTTTCAGGACAACCTGCCAAGTAGATATTATTATTACCTCAATCTTTAGGATGATATGTCAGATGGAACCCTGGAGCTTGTGTTCTAGTGAGGTCTAGGAGAGAGTGAACTGAAGGAGAGGGAAAGGATTGCCACCCTACTTTTTACTATGTCATTCCAGCTCTCCATGCTGAAGACATGAGTAACAAGGGCCCCCATATCTGGATCACAGGAGTGTAGAAGACTCAGCTTGTTTATACAGTATTTGGATTCCCCTTTATAGAAAAGTGTTGTGTAAATTCAAAGAATTGGCAAATATCTTCAGCTTGCCGAGCCATAATTAATTCCTGTACCATGTCCCCCAATTTTAATGGCCCAAAAATGGTACTCTCACCTCTCCCTCTGTCTGATTGTCATTCTTTAGAACTGTTGTTAGACTGACCAGTCTCCTGATACTCATCCTAAATAAACTTCTCATCTAATTTCATCTCCTTTTGTTACTGTTAGTCCTTTTAGAATATCTCACTCTACTGCTTTCTGGACCAAACTAAACTTCCCACTATTTTCTGGGGATTTTACTTGGCCAACTGTGCTTATTTTACTCTTGTTAGATTTCCTTATTAGTCAGCTCTTTTTTTTGCACTTTCTAAATAATTTTGTGCTTTATTCTGAATTATTTCCAATGTTTAACATAGTCGTGGTGAGGAACCAAATGCAATCTCTTTTAGAACCAAATGCAATCTTTCTAGGGTACAGAATTGGGCTGGGAGAAAAGCCTAAGTGTGCATCCTTTATTTCTAGCTGCTTCTTCAGGAACTGTTGTAGGTGAAATTATTAATTCATTCTCTAAAAAGATATGTTGAGATCATAGCAAATGGTATCTATGAATGTGACCTTATTTGGCAATAGAGCCTTTGCAGATGTAACTAAATTAAGGTGAGGTCCTATTGGAGTAGGATAGGCCCTTAATCTATTAATAATATAACTGCTGTCCTTATATGAAGAGGAGAAGAGACACAGAGACAGACAAAGAAGGAGAATGTATATGAAATGGAGGCAGAGATTAGAGTCTACAAGCCAAGGAACACCAAGGATTGCCAGCAACCCCGGAAGCTCAGAGGAAGGCATGAGACAGGTTCTACCCCTAGAGCCTTCAGAAAGAGCATGGCCCTACTAGTATCTTAATTTCAGACATCTAGTCCCCAGAACTGTGAGGGAATAAATTATTGTTATTTTAAGCCACATACATTAGGGTGATTTGTTATGGCAGCTCTTGGAAATTAATGCTAGGAGTAAAGCATTTCCTGATTTTTATCATCATCTTCATCTTACTTGTAATAGCCTCACTGTACTGGGCACCCATTGTGTTCCTGGCACTGTGCCAAGCATGAGCATAATGTCATATCTGATTTAATCCTAACAGCCACTCCAGTCTTCTAGCATTATTTTCCCCTGATATACAGATTAGGAAACTTAATATTGATGAGGTTGAATTCACCCTAGTAAGAAGTGGACCTTGATATGAATCCAAATGGACCTGAATCCCAGACCAATTCTGTAGATCATTACACTGTACTGCCATACACTGAAGCTGAATGATCATTTTCTTTGTTGTTTCTCCCTTGCTGATATCAGTTTGAAGACTACAGTTTCTGTCTCATATTCTGACTTCATTTTTAACAGGATAAAGGTCATTGTTATTCTGTCCCATATGCTCCATTCCATTTCTAATATTGGTAGCATCCTCTGCTCATACATTCACATTTCACTTCTCTTTTTCAGATAGATTTTGGTCGCTAGTAAAGACACAGAATCAGATGAGGAGAAACCTTGTTATTGTATGTTTATATCTCTGAGGAAGTGTAAGGGTTGGAACAACTTCTCTGACATTTTCAGGGAGAGGTGTGTCTAGCTAGTAGTACATAAAAATATGCTGTGTCTGCTTTTCCTTCAAATTATAATTTGGTTAAAAAATTAT
Source organism: Cheirogaleus medius (assembly GCA_008086735.1). NCBI lineage: Eukaryota > Metazoa > Chordata > Mammalia > Primates > Cheirogaleidae > Cheirogaleus > Cheirogaleus medius. The sequence goes on along the minus strand of VBSM01000605.1, from coordinate 33,075,836 downwards.
TCTTGGCTGAAACAAGGAGTACTAATCAAAGATTCCTTGGCTTCATGCTCTAAGACAATGGTTTGAAAAGCTTCCAAAGTGACCTAAACCTTTTGGCACAATTGAGTCTGGAAAAGGAGAGGCAATGTAACTATTGTACCTTTCATTTTGGTTATTTGATTGACACTTGAAACCTTTATTGTTCTGTCACAGGTTAATAAAAATACCTTATAGCTCATTTCACAACCTATATAGCACTTTCATAAATATTATTTCATTTGATTCTTGGAACACTTGAGATGTAGGTGGGGTAGATATTATTTTTCTCATTTTAGAGATGAGAAAATACACTTGGCATGTTTTACCTAAGGTCACATAGATGGTAAATGAAAGTAGAATTAGACCCAGAGTATTGAGGTTTCTAACTCACTCATCCGGTTAAATTTTTATAATCAATGCAACTTAATAAAAATTAACATTTATATTGTATATTTAATCTCATAATCCTTATAACCACACTAAAAAGTAGATTTCTAAAATTGCTATTTCACAAATCCATGGACAGAGACTTAAACAAAAGCTTAAAGGGGTTGAATAAATTCCCCAAGGCTCCATGGATGGTAGTGGTGGAGAGTACTACAGAGCACACGCCCTTAGCTATTGCACTGCACATCTTCCCTGAAGCAAGCATTTGTAAATAGAAGGGTAAAACCTTGGAATGGTTTATGAAGTGATGATACACCAAGGTCAATCTCAGCCTGGAATCAAAACCAGACTTTCAACAAGATAGGTGAATGGGAGGGTAGTATAATTTGAATGAAAAATCCTATATTTCTTTGACATTGAAATTTTAGTTAGGTTCATATTATCTTGGTTCCTATTTCACATCCTTTAAATAATCTCTATTCTGATAAAGTATTTAAAGAATTTACTTGAATTCCTATTAAAATGTGTACTCATTGGCTTTCTTCCCTTCTCAGCATTTGCTCAGGTACCCTGACGGGCCTTGATGAGTTGTAATCTTTAAGTGATGACAGCTCTGTGCTGTTAGGTGACAGCTATCAGGACCAGACAGGTAATCCAATTGGAGTAACAGTGATCAGACTCTTGAAAAGCTAAAACCACCTTCACATCACAATGAAATATAATGGGGAAGTTTGAAAAAAAAAGTAACCTGCCAATTTTTTTGTCCTTCACATTATTGCTGTATGTACTGATTGCATTTTTTTCACAGTCAAATCATAGAGATAAACATCTTGCTTTTCAGAGAGCAAAGCTAGGTTAGAACCTTTATCTGAATGTTTCATATTGAGCAAATTTCTTTGACTCATTTTTTAAAAAATAAATAGACATCTCTTATTTAAAAGAGATGCTTTTCATAGAAAATCTTTGCACACTTACCATCGATTCATGGACCTTTCAGTATAATACTTAGACTGGAAGATGTTGAAATATTTCCTTAAAATCAGTCATTGAATGGCTTTAACGTAAATTTAAGCTTCAGAAATATTCAGGAGCTTTGTTTAGAATGGGGAAAGATAACCAATTCATTGTGAAATGTTTTGTCCAAATATGAATATATCTGAAATGTGTTTACGATCACATGTACCATCTAATGAAGTATTCAGAGTAACTTTTCATTTTCCAGAGACAACTAACCTTAAATAATTTATTCATCTATAGAATCAGGTAAGCATTAAACTACTTCCCAGGATATTGGTCAAAATCTATTTTCTTCTCAATCTCAACATATATTAAAACAACATATATTACAGTAAATGCAATATTGAATAAGTGATTCGACAAATTTGTACTACATGTAAATATGTAGTTAAAAAGCTTACCATTGAGAAAGAGATATATAAAATTACTTTTTCTGGAAAATTTTATAGTAAAATCCTTAGCTTTTAGGATATCTGATTATTTCTATTGGTTGTCCTCTCACCCTACTCTCCACTGTGCTGTGTTGACTGAACATGCCTAATTCATTGGTCCTGAGAGTCTACTTCAATATAATCAGATGCAATGTTACAGCATCTCTTTATATGGAAAAATTTATTAGCCATCACTGCATAGTGATGGGTTTTCTGTGTCTGTGTTTTTATTCAGTCTACTTGTAGACAGAGGACCAATTAAAATAAAGAGACACACCTTTGTATTTTATCAGTGATAGTCTGCAGTTGAAAAAAAAGAGACTTGAGGAGTTATTACTTCATGAAAACAAATAGTTTTCATTTTCTCTGGAAAAGTTACTCTGAATATTTCATTAGATGGTACATGTGGCAGTAAACACATTTCACACATTGATATTTGGACAAAACATTTTCCAGCGTCATATTCTGATAACTTCTTAGGGCTCCTCTTTTGATGGGTAATTTTTCTTTTTGTTATATACATTTTTTTTGGGTTTTTCTTATGCAGAGCTAATCCAAGGTCACATTTGGATTTCAGTTTCCATATCTAAAGTGAAAATCTCTGGTTTTCCAGGTTTATTCCTGAGATTCAATTAATATGGGAGCCTTAGTATTCTTTAGTAAGGATTAAAAGAAAAATAATTTAGAACTTTTGCCAAGGCCCTGGATTACTTAGGTTAGAACACTTCTATGGGGTATGTGCATACTGAGGGTGCTTTTTAGGGGCTATGAAAACTCATTGCAAACTGAGTTAGTGCCATACAAGCAGTACTGACTGGTGATTCTAGGTGCAGACTTCATCCTGGTGTTGGATCCAAGTGTGTGTATTAGTTGTATGACCTTGGACCCTGATTCCTTAGTCTTTTAAGCCTCAATATCCTCATCTATAAAATGGGGATAATTGTAATAATAAAAACTAGTATGTGTCTCATAAAGGTGCTATGAGAATTAAATGATCTAGCAACATGCTTCGAAAAGAAAGAAAAAAGATATAGTAGGGGTTCAATAAATAGTACTCTTGTTATTCTTATATTAGCTCAAGGGGCAGATGGTATAGTAGGAAAGACTAAAGTTACCAGAAAATATTTAATTCATAAAGCAATCTACTGAGTCATTGCAATTACTATCAAAATTCCAATGTCATTCTTCACATAAATAGAAAAAACAATCCTAAAATTTGTATGGAACCATAAAAGAACCTGAATAGCCAAAGCAATCTTGATCAAAAAGAACAAAGCTGGAGACATCACGCTGCTGGATTTTTAAATCTATTACAAAGCTATAGTAATTAAAACAGGATAGTACATGCATAAAAACAGACATGCCAACCAGTGGATAGGATAGAAAGCCCAGAAATAAACCCACACATCTGTGGTCAATTTATTTTTTACAAAGGCACCAAGAACACACAGTAGAGAAAGGACAGTCTCTTAAATAAATGATGTTGGTAAAACAGGGTATCCACATGCAGAATAATAAAAATGGACCATTATCTCACCCCATAAATAAGAATCAACTCAAAATGGATTAAAGACCTAAAAGTAAGACCTAAATGATTAAATTATTAGGAAAAAATCTTATGAGCTCCATGATATTGGTCTGGCAGTGATTTCTCCGCTGCAAACCCCAAAGCACAGACAATGAAAAGGATCCACTACCCCACAGAGTGAGTTAGAAAGTTGAGCAGACATGTATGGGACAAGAACAGAAAGGGTTTCTTTTTTATACATTTCTGTATTTTCCACCTTTTATATCAGAAGTATTTGTTATTTTTTAATCTCAAAGAGTGTCTTTAAAAAATAATGTAAAACTATGTTGTCCTTTGTTATATTGCTTCCTCTTAATACAACTCTAGGGAATTGAGTCCCTTAGAAAGATTTTAATAGGATAAGAGTTCCGTTAGCACTGCGATAGGGTCTGAGACGTGACCTACCCTCAGGAAGTTGGGAACACAATTTAGGAGTCAGACAAGCATGGGCTTGAGTTTAAGCTCTAGGAGTAGCAAACTGTATAGTCTTGGGGATGTTATTTCATCTCTCTGGGTCTGTTCTCTGATCTGTAAAGTGAGCATGACTTTATCCTGCATGATTATTGAAATGGTTAAATAAGTGAGAGTTCCTATGTAGTACACTTAACAAAAAGTCTGACCCATAAAAGTGTTCATATAATGGTATTATTATCCACTGAAAGATTGTTGAGGTCAACTTTCTCTTTTACCAGTGAGGAAACTGAGGCACATGAAAGTTATACAACTTTTCTGAAATCTTCCAGACAGTCTTTCCAATAAACAGGTGTTTCTAAAATTTTAATCATTTGGTATGATTTTCACAATTTTTCCCCATATCCATATAGCAACTTGCTATTATTTGTTTAGAATTTTTCTTTATATTTAATCTTTTTTCATTTAAATAAATTTGCTCAGAAGCTGTATATAATTTCTTTAAATATGAATTCAATATCACTCATTTTAAATAAAACATGATTGTAAAATAAATTCAGTAGCAAAAAACAATTTTATTATATTTAGCTAGATACTATTAGAAGCAAGTTAAATCCCAAAGAGATAACAGCTTGAGAGAGGAGAAATTTCAAGAGACTGCAGCATTTTATGACATCAGGGTATTGGTGCCTTAGCAGGAAGAAATGAGAAAGCAGATAGATGTTAAGTTGTAGAAAGGGACTGGCCATTTGCACTTTTGGGTGTCAGGAATGCATCAGACTGGGTGATGACAATGTACAAAGATTGGTCATGGGAGTGAGATAGAACTAGATAGAATAGAATGCCTTTCTGTTTCAGAAAGGTCTGAAACCATCACATACTACTCATCAGATTTCCTAAAAGGATCTGGCTTGTTACAAGTAATGATAACTATGTGAGGTATTGCATATGTTAATCTGCTAGATGTAGCCATTCCACAATGCATATATACTTCAAAACATCATGTTGTACGTAATAAATATGTACAGTTTTATCTTACCATTTAAAATAAATAATAATACTAAAAAAGAATGTGACTAATTTCTTTATTTTGAGTGATTCCTGAGCCATCTATCCCACTTTCATGTTCTCACTTTCTAAGATGGTTTTATACCAGCTGTTGCTGTTACTCTTGTGCTAATACATTGAACATGCAACAAGGCAATCCATTTTCAGTGACAGGTTTTAATGAACTGAGAGGGTTATGTTACCAAATGCACTTCTGGTTGGAGTGATAGGAGTCCCACCTATACATCAGTCAAATAGCAAAAATGTGGCCTTTTGCATACTGGTTAGGAATGTCAATAATGGTACCACATGCAGAACAGATGATGTGTAAAGCATGTTGGAAAGAAACCTTCCCACCAGAGGTCAAGCCTCTAGAGTTTTCTTTAGCAACCTGTGAATAATTACTCTCTGTCTCTGTCAATGTTGTAGGGAGGCAATTAGTGAAGTACACACATGAGAATAGCGCAGTTTTCTAGAGATGAGGAAGTAATAAAGGAAAACATACATATGACTAAGAAACTGGCAAGGAAATTCTTCCCTGCCTTTTAAAAATCTTTTTTTTTATTTTCAAATATTTTCACTTAAATTCTCTTCCTCACTTTTCATTTATTTATCTGTCTATACTTTTCTCTCTGAAAGATTGTTCTTTAATTTTTCAAGTATCGTAGCTCTGGCTCCTTCTAATTCCATCTTATTTTGCCTGAGAAAGATCTACAAAGGAGAGATTTTTCAGTTTAGAAAAATAAAGGCTTAAGGAGATTGTAATCAAAGCCCATGAAATGCATGAACAGGGTGGATATTAATTAATTAAAAGATAAAACAGGTTACCCCAAATTCAAAAGTACCAAGAATGATATTACTCTTTAACGCTTAAAAAATAAACATAAGATGATGGAAAACAGTGGACAATGGACATTTAAGTGATCTATTCTGAGATTATTCAAGAACATATGTAATTTAAATTATAAATATATATTATAAATACATATAAATACTTATAAAATTATAAATATCAGTGAAGCATAACATTTCCCACATAAAATGCAAGAAAAGGTATTGAATTATATGTGCATTTCCTTTAGACTCTAAATGAGTCCCTACTGGAGCCAACTCAGTGACAGTGGAAGTCTGGTTAACTGATCAGCAGTTTGATAGATATGAAATTTGAGCACAAGGGGAAGGAAGAAAACTGTACAAACATTTTCGTGAAGCACTTGGCGGTAAATGCATTGGTGAAGCTACTCAAACTACCTTTGCTATAGTTTTATCTCTTACTTGGGCCATTTTTTCCATTGGCTGGAACACTAGCTAAAATATTGTCATGAATTGCTTTCTTCTCATTTCTCTACAGGATATATTATGGATTTATTCGTGTCATAGATATGAGCACTGCTGACGTAGACATTCTTTTCCTTAATTTATCTGAGAATCCTACATTGAGCTTGTGAACCATCCTCGAACTTATTATCATTTAAACTTTCTGTCTTTTAACACTATCATTTGCCTTTCTTTTCAGAAGTACTTTTTCCCAAAGAACAAGTTTGTCTGTGTGTGTGTGTGTGTGTGTATGTGTGTGTGTGTGTGTTAAGTAGCATCCACTTCCAGCATATTGTCCAAACCACAGGTTTTGCCTTCTGGGTCTGGAACATAATAATGGTGCCCACATGAATCTGAATTTTTCAACATATGTTTTTAAAAAATCTTAAGATCGATGAGTACAGATAAAACTGTATGCGACTTATATTTTCAGTATTAATAAGAGAAACAAAATACAATGAAAGTCAAATTACCTGTAAGTAAAGAAATACCAAATCCAACAGCCCTGCCGATAGAGCTTCAGCCAGTGTGTGCAGAGAACACAGGGTTTGAAGAGACTATGTAAAAATGGTGAAGGAAACAACGTACTTAGGTGAAGTACAAAGTCATTGTCAGAAAGAGAAAGTCTAAGATTAATGCCTAAATACTGAGCTCTTAGGTTGGGGACTTGGCAGTTCACAGCAGTGGCTACAGGGAAAGGGCTTGAAAGTGAATGAGATGGTAGGTGACAGCTTGGGACAGTCATTGCTTCTAGAGAATGAGGGAAGAGAAATGGAGAAGGGGTGATGCCCTTTTGAAAATCTTGAAGAGAAGGGAAAGAAATGAAGTAAAAGGAAAATTAAAGATCCTGCAGAAGGGAAAGAGAAAGAAGATGCACCAACCTTTCTTCTTCCTTAATCTCCACCACCACTGACACTATTGATTTAATAGCTCCAAGAAGAAAAATCATATGATTATCTCCATGGCTGTTGAAAAAGCTTTTGATGTAATGAAATACATGTATAAGCCCAAAGCTAGCATCTTACTTAATTGGAAGAGGAGGAATAGAGGCATTTTCATTAATAACAGGAAAAAGGAAAGGACATCCACTCTCTCCACTACTATTTACCATTGTATTGGAGGTTATTCTCAATGCAATTGGACAAGAGAAATCAATTAGAATCATGAAGATTGAAACAAAAACAACACTAAACTATATTTGCAGATGGCATAATAGTGTACCTAGAAAACCCTAGACAATCAAGGTAAATCTAACTCAAACAATAAAATAAGCACAGTAGCAAGATGAAACTAACATGCAAAAATCAATAGCATACATGTACACAAACAATAACCTGTTAGAAGTTATAATGGAAAGAGAAAATACCATTTACAATAGTGACAAAAAGATAATATACATAAGAATAAAGTTCACAGATGTTCACAACCTCTATGAAATCCTCCTAAAGGTCTCAAAAGTAGGCTGGAATAAATGGAAACACAGCCTTTGTTCTTGGTTAAGATGCCTCAATATTATTAAAATGTCAGTTGTCTCTAAGATGACTTATAAATTAACATAATCCCAATAAACTGTTTTTTTTTCTCCTGGAGCTAGACATGTTGATACTAAATTTCCTGTGATGGTTAATTTTATGTGTCAACTTGACTGGGTTAAGGGATCCCCAGGTAAGTGGTAAAACATTTGTAGGTGTGTCAATGAGGGTGTTCCCAGAAGAGATTAGCACTTGAATCAGTGAGCTGAGTAGAGAAGATCCCCCCTTCCCAAGATGGGGCCAACATCAGGTAATCTGTTAAGGGCCCAGATAAAACAAAAAGGTGAAGGAAAGGCAAATTTACTTTCTCTTCTTGAGCTTGGACATCCAACTTCTCCTACGCTAAGATGTAGGAGTTCTTGGTTCTTGGGTCTTCCGACTGCAAGAATTACACCAGCAGCCCTTAGTTTCTCAGGCCTTCAGCCTCAGCATGAAAATTATACCACTGGATCCCCTGGATCTCAGGACTTTAGACTCAGACTGAGACTTTAGACTCCACCATTGACTTTTCTGCTTTTCCAGCTTGCTGATGGCAGATCCTGGGACTTCTTGGTCTCCATAATCTTGTGAGCCAGTGCCCATAATACATCCTTCTTATCTCCATATATCTTCTTGGTTCTGTTTCTCTGGAGAACCCTGACTGATACAGTTTATATGAAAGTTAACATGCAAGAATAGTTAGAAAGAACCCAAAATCAAGATCTATAATTAAATTAGTGTGCGGTATTCGTGCATAAGTAGACAGACCAATGGGATGCAAATTCTAGAAATAGAAACAACCTCAGGTGAAAATTAACTGTCAGAAAAATGTGGTATATCAAATCAATGGTGCAAAAATGAGATTTTAAAATAAATGTTGTTAAAACAGATAACCTTTCAAAAAATACATTTGGATTAATTCCTCATACCATACACAAGAATAAAATCAAAATGTAGAGAAAGTGATAAGTTGCAAAATAATCATTTTGCAACCATTATATAAAAGATTGATTCAAATAAGAATTATAATGAGTGTTAAAACTAGGGAGGAAAGTTTGTTAAGGAGTAAGATACTTGCATAGTGTCAGGTGTCTCCTTATAGATTGCTTATGTTGCAACTATATTGTGCAGAAACTGGACAATGCCTTGACTAGGGCATCCAAATTAACAACACTAATTAGTGGTAGAGGGACACCCTCTATATCCAGATATATTGTTCTGACAAAGACACAACATAACCTGTATGGCATTCAAACCAGAGATGCTTAATTTACTCAGGAGGAAATGGCAGGCAAACTCCAATTGAATAACCCTTCATAAAATGTTGTCTTTTTAAAAAATGTCAATGTTGTGAAAGACAAAGAAAGGCTAAGGAAGCATTCTGGATCGAAAGAGGCTAAAAGACAAGACAGCAGATTTAATATGTGGTCTTGGACTAGATCCTGCACTGGAGAAAAAAAAAGTGTTATAAATTACACTATTGTGTCGATGAATAAAATTGGAATAAGGTGTGGTATATTACATAGAAGTACCAATGTTAAATTTCCTGAATTTTGTAACCATATCTGATGATGTAGAATAATTTCCTTTTTTAAGGAAACATTTTAAATTATCAAGGGTGAAAAGGGGCATGATGCATGCATCACTTTCAAATCATTTAGAAAAAGTAAATTTTATACATATCTATATTTATAGCAATACCTACCTATCAGAGAGAATGATAAAGCAAATGTGATACAATATAAAAATTGGGTGGATCTAGATTAGAAGCAAACAAGAATTCTCTTTATTCTTATAATGTTTTTAAGTTCAAATTTTTTAAAATTTCAAAATATTAAAGGGGTACAAGTGTTTTTGTTATATAGGTGAATTGTATTAACATAATGCTGAAGTCAGGGCTTTTAGTGTGCCTGTCACAAGAATAATGCTCATTGTACCTGATAGGTAAGTTTTACCCCTGGCTCCTCTCCTAACCTCCCCTCTTCTTGGTTTCCAATGTTCTTTATGCGTCTTTGTGCCTATGTATACCATCATTCAACTCTCACTTATTAGTGAGAACATGTGTTTGTTTTTCCATTCCTGAGATACTTCACTTAGAATAATCATCGCCAGTTGCTTCCAAGTTGCTGCAAAAGATATTACTTCATTCCATTTTATGGCTGAGTAGTACACCATGGTATATATATGGTATATATTCACTCATGACTTGGTGAGCACTTAGGTTGATTCCACATCTTTGCAATTGTGAATTGTGCTGCGATAAACATTTGAGCACAGGTGTCTTTTTGATAAAAATTACTTCTTTCCCTTTGAGTAGATACCCAGCAGTGGGATTGCTGGGTCACCATATTTGAGTTTTTTGAGGAACCTCCACACTGCTTTCCATGGTGGTTGCACTAATCTACATTCCCACGAACAGTGTAGGAGGATTTCTCTTTCTTCATATTCTCACCAGCATTCATTATTGCCTGTCTTTTTGATAAAAGCCGTTTTAACTGGGGTGAGATGATATCTCACTGTAGTGTTGATTTGCATCTTTCTGGTGACTAATGATGAGCATTTTTTTCATATACCTGTTGGTCATTTGTATGTCTTTCTTTGAGAAATGTCTATTCAGATCCTTTGCCCATTTTTAAATTAGAGTATTTAATATTTTTCCTGTTGAGTCATTGGAGCTCCTTATATATTCTAGTTATTAATCCCTTGTCAGTGAGTAGTTTGAGAATATTTTCTCCTATTCTGTGGGTTGTCTCCTCCCTTTGTTGATTGTTTCCTTTGCTGCATAGAAGCTTTTTAGTTTGATGTGATCCCATTTGTCCAATTTTGCTTTGGTTGCCTGTGCTTTGTGGATATTACTCAAGAAGTCCTTGCCCAGACCAATGTCCTGAAGCATTTCCTCAACATCATCTTTTAGTAGTTTCATAGTTTTAGGTCTTAGATTTAAGTCTGTAATCCATTTTGATTTGATTTTTGTATATGGTGAGAGATAAGGGTCTAGTTTCATTCTTCTGTATATAGATATGCAATTTTCCCAGCACCATTTATTGAAGAAACTATCCTTTCTCCATTGTATGTTTTTGGCTCTTTGTCGAAGACAAGTTTACTATAGATGTGCAGGTACTGATTATTAAGTGTCCCCAGGAAATGCTTCAGCCCAATAATTTTGAAATGAAAGATGACTTTCGATAAGCCTTATGTACTTATTTTTCGGGGCTTTATGGAGAGTTTCTAATGTAAAAGATAGGATAAAAGAAGCAAAAAAGGATTTCAGAGGTAAAAGAGACAATGTATGAAGCTAAAGAAAGCCTCAGAAAAATATCCTGGGACAGAGAATATAAGATATTGTCTCCATAGAATAAAAACTGGGTACAATAAGAATGAAATAGTTAGAAAAAGGGCTTTTGGAAACTAAAAATATGATATAAATTAAAGATTCAAAAAATTTTGGATGATAAATTTGATAAAATTTTCCCCAAAGTAGAATAAGATAAAAAGGTACAAAATAAGAGATAAAAAAGAAGATTAAAATGTTACTAGAAGAGTTCAAATACTATAAGAAGAGTTTTAGAGTTCCAGAAAGATAGGGGAGGAAATAAGGGAGAAAATTGTCAAGGGAATAATTAAATTCCTCCCCACCCCAAGAACCCAAGAAAATGAGTTTTCTGCCTGAGAAAAATCACCCGAGTACCCAAGAGAGTGAATATCACCCATAACCACTTCCAAGGAAGAACAAAAAATATGTGTACATTATCATGAAATTTCAGAGCACATGGGATAAAGGGAAGATGATCATAAATGCTTGTAAATTTTAAAAGATTGTATTCAAAGGATGTAATTGATAGTCATTGGATTTCTGAATAATATCCCTGGCAGGTAGAAGGAAATAAAGCCAGATTACATTCTTTATTGTAAATTGAGCATAAAATATTGTTGTTTTGAGAATCAAATGAGGAAAACATGTAATGCATTAATATACCTGGCCTTACAGTGGTTATTTATTGTAGAGAGTGAGTAACTCGAAGAGAAGACTCATGCCTTACTCAGCTCCATTACCTTCCATAGTGCCAACCAACATCCGAGTCTTGGCATGTTAGTACTCACTATGTGTTTATTGCATCCAGTGGGAATCGTGCAATTGCGATGATGCAATGATGGCCATAGAGAATTTCCATAAAAGAGGTAAAAGTGCTCCTTCCTGGTTTTATGTGGTAGATGAAGGGGCCCTAGGCTAGAGATCTGTTTATTTTGTATACCATCCTTGCAGAAAAGTTCCACAGTAGTATTTGGTCAAAAGAATAGTGGGATCTGGATTGGAAACTGTGCTTGTGGAGCTTTGCATTCTGGTGGTGCTGCTATACACAGAGCCTGCCAAGCCTGTCCTTTGAGGACCCTGGAAGGAAAGTATATGTACATTCACAAAGCAAAGAGACTAAGAAACAAATTATTTACATGGATAATTTAATATGATCCTTCTTTTGTTAGAATTAGTATTCAATGTCTTCTTGGCACTGCTAGTCAACATTAAAAGGGAGGAACAAGCCAAAAGCTATATATATGAGAGAGGAAGATATAAATTTTTTATTACATGTGACATAAAAATGAACTATTTTTAATAAGTTAATAAAATAACTCTTTTATTATAGATGATATAAAAACCATAAGAAATAAAGATTTTATTAAAGATATAAGATTAATGTGTAAAAATCAATAGCATTACCTTACTTGAGAAATGACTTGTTGGAAAATATAATTGAAGACTTCCAACTCACCACAGAAAATGTTTGGGAGTAATACTAACTCTCAAAGTTCAGGATCCTTTGCTCGGGGAATCTGTTAGGCTGCATGGCCTTGTCCACTGTGGTGTAGTGCCCAGGGTATTGGAAAAGTATAGCTTAGCTCCTGAGGAGGTTCCAGCAAGTGTTTGAAGTTAGGAAATGACACCCAGGAGGCTTCTAATTTGATAAATCAACTGTTCCCTATAGTACTTTTAAACCTGAGAGGTCCCTTGCTGCAGAAGACTACAGCTTGGTCTTAAGGCTCGGTAACTCTCAAAATTCCACTTCAGAGTGCTATTTATGAGCCAGAGAGCCAGCCCTCATCAGAACCCAACCATGCCAGCTCCCTGATCTTTGACTTTAAACCTCTAGAACTGTGAGAAATAATTTCTACAGTTTATAAGCCATCCAGTCTATCATAAATTGTTATAGCAGCCCAAATGAACCAAGACACTCAACACCTGAGTGGCTATTCAATTTATCTAGTCAAAGAAATGCAAATTAAAACAACATTGAGATACTATAATTTTTTTACCTGTCATACTGTCAAAGTTTAACAGAGAGTAGAGAAAGGTATGGAATGAGGCTTCCTCACACACTGTTGACTGGAACAGAGATGGGCATTACTAGTTTGCTAAGATTATAAAAAATTTAATTGTGCTTACTTATTGACCTAGCAATTCCACTTCACACAAAAGTGCATGTAGAAGGTTAATTTCAGTATTATTTGAGTTCACTCCACATGGAAACAATATAAATATGCATCAATAGGTAACTGTTTAAATAAATTATGGCATATACAGAGTATGCATATAGGTGTCTATACTTACATACGTACATATGTAACAAAAAATACTATATAGCCTTTAATAAGAATGAAGTAGCTCTGTATGTTCATGTGTGGAGATTGCTTTCAATGTGAATTGAAGGAAAAATAAGGAGTATTACTTATATGTAATAGTTGTACATTTTACAAGCTTATAGTTAAAAAATTTATCACAAATTGTTTGTAAATAACAATAAAGAGTATTATTAGTATATAGAATGTTACCTTGGCCGGGCGCAGTGGCTCACGCCTATAATCCTAGCACTCTGGGAGG
>VBSM01000605.1:32996908-33053555 GCA_008086735.1 Cheirogaleus medius | reverse complement strand
GGTGCAGATGTCTTTATAATAGAGTAACTTATGAGAGCAGCCATTTTGGATGATGAAAACCATACTTTGATATTTATTAGCTAATCTACGAGGAATAGAATATCAGAATATTTTGGTGAAGTGTTGAGTCAGAGCTAGAATCTGTAATCTTTTACCACTTACAAATAATTAGTATTCTGGGAGGAACATTATAATGATAAAAATAAAGAACCTGAAGGCTATGACCAATAATCATCCAGGGCTGTGCCATATTATTCTATCATCTCAAATAAAAAATGGTGGATGTAAGAAATGGCCCCTGGTAAAAATAGATGGTGTGAAAATGCATTATAAAAGAATGTTTTCCCATAAGAAGCTAAGAAGTAATGTTCTTGAAGATATTGGGTTTTTCTTGATGCAACCATATTTTGTTTTTATTTGCACAAACTGAGCAAAATATGTGTTTGCCAATAAATGTTTTCACTAGGTGAGCGAGGGCTTTCAATGCAGAACAAGACATAGCATCAACTCTGAAGGAACATGTAGAACATAAGTCATTTTATACCCAACAGTGCATTGTTGTGGAGCTATATTCATCTGAGAAAGCCATAAACATAACCAGAGTAGGAATGCCATTTTCATGCTTGAAAACACAATCTAACTTTATACCAGTTTGAAATTTGTATGATATCTGTTCTCTGATTTGGAAGTTTGTCCAAAAGCAATACAATTTTGATCAGACCATATTTTAAAGGAATGAGAGCATCCATCTGGGACAGTTTTTATGATTTTCATTCTGCGACATGGAATAGAATGTCTGCTAACCAAAGACACCATATAGATATGTGGTCATTTTGCTGTAAAAGACCATCTGCCTACCTGTGTACAACATGGTTGAAGAAGCATAAAATGAAGACCCAAATCCCTTTATACTCTTGAAGACCAGATGCCTTATGACATGACTGATGGGTGGGGTGACACTCATCAGAGTGCCCATCCAGCGGGTAGACATTAGGTAATAGGCAAAAGAGCCAGCAGTGAGGAATCTGAAAAACCATCACGTTTTAGAATTTTATTACTAAATTTCAGCATGAGTTGAAATTTTTAGATTAGTGATTTTATGAGGGACCTTAGAAAAGTATGACTCTTGAACAGGCAAAATGTAGCTGTTTGGTATATTACACTAACTTTGGTTAGCTCTGTAAAAATGCTATATTCTTAAATTTTGGAATAAGCTCAATGCTTCTTTCCTTGGGAAATCATGGACTTGATGTTAAACATAATGCAATGGATCAAGCCATTTTAATCCTGCTTTCAAATATGGCATGCTCTGTAACCTCGGGCAATGCATTTAACCTGCATAGGGAATAGGAAAAGTGTTCGAAAACATTTTCTTCCATGACAGAAGAATTTTAGAATGCTTGACAGGGCCTCGAGTGCAATGAAAATTAGTAACAATGATTGTTCTTCAAAGATGAGCCTCTTACTTTTGCTGAAGTATTTTTAATATGCTGTCCAATTAGAGAAAATATGAGAAAGGAGCCTCTCTGATTCTCATTTTTGGCTGGAAGTCTTAGCTGGCTATTGGGACAATCTGTTATTGCTGGCTATTGCTCTGGGGTGACTTAATGCCAGCCATTCAGATGCTCACTGCAATCTATATTCTTGTAGAATGGTGATTTTTTTTTGCTTCCAATGGTCAGCTTGCCATTCTTTGTAGCATAAGCAAAAAAGACCCCTTTCTGCCCTTTGGCCTTGCTGGAGTCTTGGGTCTGCGGCTCACATTCTCTGTACCTCCTCTAGCTCGTTAGTTCACTGCCATCTGTCTTTGTACCATTAACCCACTTGAGGGGACACCACACAGTTGTTTTCTGTGTCTGTTCTGGTGGGTTATGTGCCACTGCTGTTATGCACTCCGAGGGACATGCTGTTCTAGTGACAGCTCCCTTGGAAAAGATCTGGATAGAGAATACCTCTGTGAGCATCCAAAGTTGTGGCAGAGTTTGGTCCTTGGCAGGGGCAACTGAATAAGGGCAATCCTTGATTATGCTATAGGAGGAGTGAGGAAATGGAAAAGTAGCATTCTTTACTGGCCAGTGGATTAGATGAGAATACAGGGAAACAAAAGAGAAAATCAAATGGAGACTCAAGCAATTTTCCAGTCTTGAAAGAAAAACAATAGCACAAAGGAAAGTGGGGACATGTGAATAGTTAGCAATAAAAGTTTAAGTTTTCTTCCATCCTTTTATCTAACTTGTCCCATCCAAGCCACATCATGGGTGGGCTTCCTAAAGGCCACTCATGCTGCTTGGATAGTATTGAAAGAAATGGTTAAAACCAGCCTGTGGTTCCCTGGAAGGCCTGATACAACAGGGGACCCAGAGCTAGTGTAAGGAGAGAAGGCAGCACCCTGCAGATAGTGCTACACTGGATTTTTCTGCTCGTTTTCCAGAAAATTCTATGGAAGAATTTTTGGAAATGTTGGGGGATGAGAGTACCTCGAGGTATTGCATGCTGCCTCAAGAGTCAAAGAAAGTGGCAGTGGTTGTATGTGAAGTAATGAAGAGATATATGCTCTCTCCCCTTTATCCAATTTTTAAAATATAATATGGATTCATGGATATTTATTTTATTCTATGGGTTTTAATACAATGTCATCATTATTTATTTCATTGTCCCAATTTTTCTATTCTGGCCATTAGGAGCCCCTTCAGGTTGCTTCCTGTGTCTAGGCTCATCTTTTATACTTTCCTTGCCCCAGCCCTGGAATCTATCACTTCTCTAAAAGGTCCTGATTTCCTTTGCGAATAGTGTTTGGAAACCACGACCTGCAAGCTAAACATGTTTATTGCTGTTAGGGTATCATTGCTTTTAGCCCATTTCAGTGGACAAAACTAGGAAATATGTGTGTATATATGAACTCAAGCATAAATATGCCTCTGTATTTATTTCTGTTCCTATTTATCTAAGTATTGAAATTTATGAATTTATTTTTGTACCTCTCATTCCAATCCAACACCATTGGGTCCTTTTCCCTATTCTAATTTGAAACCTCCTTCCCCGGTGGTAAGAAACATGACTGCCAGTATTGACAATATATTTACTTATTTGTTCACTCCCAGTGTAGTTTCAGAATTGCTAATCCATGCTTCTGTGAGAAACACATTTACCAACTAGATTACAGTATTTGTGTATAGGACTCTTTGTGTTTAGGATCTAGGCTTATTTTGATAATACATTTATTTTCTCTCAAATTTAGTTTTCAAGGTGACCTTCTCCAATATCAGCTATAGTGAGATAATTATCACTTAAATAGATTTTGGATGGCACAGGTTATCACTGCAGTACAGCCATGTGCACACTGGCTGCCGATAACAAACATACTTGTAACCTGAAAGCAAAAAATTTCAACTAGGTTTACTTGTTTCATAATTGAAAGTATACATTTTAGTATAACTTTGTGATTTTCTCCCCCAGTATCAGCTCCAAAATCAATGTTTCTATGAAAGTTTCAGAGCAACATACTAAATTTTTATCAGAAGCCCATACCGTTGACAGACATTTTAGATTTCAGTTATAGAATTAATAAATCAAAATGATCCAAAAGTTTAGTGCAACTACCCCTTTGAACAGAACTCAGCTTCTTAGGGGAGTTTCAAAATAGTAGATTTAATCTCTCTTATATTTCAATATCTATGTTTTATCTCTATATTATGTGGTATCCTCATAAAAGTTATTTGTACTACTTATAACCTCTATAACTGATTTTTCTTATAAGTGGCAGTTTTTTCAAACCCAAATGATACAGAAGCAATTCTTAAAAACCTGTCAAAATTATAATAAGAACATCATGATATTTATATCTCTTAAGAGAGCAAAGATTAAATAATGACAATGAATAGAGGTCATTCATTCACTCAACACATATCAATGAGTCCCTACTCTATGCTAGATACTGAGAAAACAGTTGTAATTAAAACAAAAATCTTTGTCTTCATGGAATTCATATTCCAGTGGGAGAAAGGTGGGCAACAAACAAAGTATGTTGTGTAGTATTAAAGGACAATGGTAAGTGATACAGAGAAAAAGAAAGCAAGGAAGGTGGGTAGGGAGAGTTAGGGTTCAGAGTGAGTTATACATTCAATTTGTTTGGTCAAGAAAAAGTGACACTTGGGCAAAAATATTGAAGGAAGGGTGGGAAGTAGCTACGGGGAATCTGGGTGGACAATCACCATAAAGACCTCAAGGTAGGACTGTGTCTCAAGGAGCAGTGCAGAGGTTGGAGTGGCCGGACTAAAATGAATTATAGAGGATTTTAACAGGTGAACTTGGAAAGGTAGTATGGTGAGGTGCAGGGCTAACAGTGAGAAGCATGCTGAGAGTGGAGGAGTCAAATCAAGGGATTTGACTTCAATGCGTGTCTCTGCCACTTAGTCACTGTGTGGTTTTGGTTGAGGGTCGTATCTTGAATCTCAGTTTTTTTAATTTGTAAAATAAAGATATCAATCTCTCTTCTATCTACTCGACAGGATGTTGTGAAGGTCAAATACAATAATATACCTGGAAATGCCTTGAAAACTATAAATCACTATAGAAACATGAGAGATTATGGTAATTTAGGTTGATATTATTTCTCTTTCATCCTGAAGATTATATCCTTAGGTCTTTACCACCATCTTCACATCCCCAAAATGATGTTTCCCTTTAAATACCAGTTATCTTTAAAGAAGTAAGCAAAAATAGAACCATTTCAGAATAAGAGCAAAATTAAAAGATGATAAGAAATCATATGTTTGTCTCACAAAGATTAGTGAAAGATTAGAAATAACAGTCATAATAATCTTCTTACATCCATTCTAAGCACACTCAACTTGAAAAAGATAACAAACTTAGCTAAAGTTAAGCAAAAGTTAAAAAAAAAAAGGGAGTAGCAGGCTATTCAGAGTCACCTTGTCTGCTTCTTGAATAGGTCCTTCTGAGCAGGTGAAACATAAAAATTAATTTATTAACAAAAGATTAAGTAATCCATCTGGCCACCAGCATATAGGAAGGGTGTCCTATATACAGAATCTTAGAGTTCAGGACAAAATCTTCATATTAAGCACCAGTATTTATTTTTCAGTATTTTTTTTTGAAGAGGAAGACAGTAATCTAGGTAGAACTGAAGAAAGAGAAAAGCATCAGTTTTAAAATTAAAATAGTTGGGATTACGTCTCTCCTAAGAGAAACAGATTTATGCCGCACATGTTCAATAATCACAAATAAAACGGCAAATGAAAGGGTTTATTGGTCTGCAAAATATCTTTGCATTCTCCCCAAAGCTTTATATATGTTATGGGTGATAAAATTCATCAGGATAAAAATAGAATGCATTGTAAATTGAGAGAAGCCAATTATTATTTTTGAAAGGACAACAGAAATTTGCCCAAAATTTATAGCTACTATTGCAAAAGCTATACAATAAAAGCAAAGTGATTATACAGTAGTTTAGCTAAAAACAAATCATCTCATGCCAGAGTAAATGGACAGAAATAAACTGCAAAATATATCTTTGCTCATGAAAATGGGAATCAGTTTTGGCATAGAGCCAAACTGAACTAAGAATGAAAAAAGGGAAGGAAGGCAAGCTTTAAGAAAATTTTCCCCACTCCAGACTGCAGCTCCCATTCCTCTGTGATTAAATGCTTCAGCTTTCTCTGCAGTGGCTTCTGAGTAGAAGCAAACTTATTATGCCTGCAAATAAAGTAGGTGACTTAACCTCTTTGAATCTCAATTCTGCCATCTATAAAATGAGAAAGTAGAAGATATCTAAAATCCTTTCCAATTCTTAAAAAAGTGTTTTCTTATTTCTAGCAATGTCATCTAGCCTTACACACCAATTTTAGGAGGGTTGACTTCAAGTTTTTTATTAGAGGCTGCTAGGTTGATTGTTCTCCAGGACTATTTATTGTCTTTTGATATTTTAGCTTTTTTCTTTTGTGTTGGATTTTCTGTGTCCTTTAGCCTATGTCTTTTTGTTCTTGGCATAATCCCTCGTTTTGTTGGGATATATTCTCCAGTAGGTCCTCTGATGAAAAAAAAATGTGTGGAGGAAAAAATTGAGTGTCTGCATCTCTGACAATAACTTTATTCTGCCCTTACTCTTAATTGATTGGTTTCAGGATTTTAGGTTTCAATGTATTTTTCCCTCAGAATTTTGAAAGCATTTTTCTATGGTCTTTTTTCTGCGCATGTTGCCATTCTGACTCCTGTACCTTTCTGTGTGAGCTTTTTTCTCTCAGAAAGCTTTTAAGACCTTCTCTTTATCCCTAGAGTACTGAAAAAATGTGCTATAGGGTGTGCTTTTTTTAAAGTTTATTTATTTTGTGTTTTATTTTGCCTGTTTAATCTGAACGTTCATTCTCTTCAGTTCTTAGAAACTTTTCTTTTATTATGAACCTTACAACTTTTCCCCCACTGTTCTCTCTGCAACACCTACCAATTGAGTGGTAGACTCCTGGATTATTCTCTAATTTTCCTATCTTCTCTTTCCCATTTCCCATTGCTGTTTCTTTGTTTTACTTTCTGGAATGTTCCCTTCAACTTTATGTTCTAATCCTGCCATTGAATTCTTCATTTATGCTGTCACATTTTTCATACCTAAGAACTCTATTTTCTTTCCTGAAAGTTCTCTTTTAGACTCTCCTGTGCTTTTTTCATGGATGCACTATACCCTTTTTATTTCTCTGAAGACCATAATTTACTTTTTTTGTTTGCTGCATTTTTTTCTTTGGATTTTTCTTTTCTTTTGAATTTCTTTTTATAGCTATTACTCTGTCATAATCTTCACTTATATCAGAGGCTTTCTTAAAATGTCCAGTGAACCTTGGATATCTGTTGATATTTAATATGGAGGCCCTAAAAACTGATTGGAAGCTCTTTGTATATTAGTGGGATTTGTCAAGAGTTGTTTTGTGGGTGCCTGGAACCCATATATTTCCCTGAGGACTCACAGCTCTCAGTACAGGTAAGGACTCTGGCTCACCTGAGGACCCCAGCTGCCAGTTTCCCAGGAGGGGATCTGTCCATCTTCTGACTGCCATGAGGACAGAGTCCTCCGGGGGCAAACCTGATGGCCAGCTGGCCCTCAGAGCTGAGTCAGATGAAGGAGGTTGGGGTGTCAAGAGGAGGCCTCATTGTTCAATTATGTTTTAAGAATGACTTCCTACTCTGAGCTTGTGTCCTAAGTCCCTAGGATTGACCCACAAAGTAAGAGAGAGGGCAGTGGACTATGTGTCCAGCTGTTCTTTCTACAGATTTTCAACAAACTCTCTGTCTCTAATCTCTCTTCATTATCTACCTTCAGAAATATCATGGTTCTCTAATTCCTAAATCCATCTAATGTTTTATGGCATGAATTTTCTTGGTAATTCATCAACTTTCCTAAATCAGATATTTTCCAGATATTGTTGGCATCACTTCACTTCTATGATCTTCTCTTTTGTTCTTTTTGTGTTTATATTTATTTTTTCATTTCCATCATTTTAGTAGAGATTTTGGGGGAGGGGCAACAGAGTAAATCTGTATGTTGAGGCATAAATTATAGTTAGAATATTCTAGATGATGAAACAAACAAACAAATTCCCATCCTCCAGATTTCAGTAATTAACTCAATAGAAGCTGATTTTTCTCTCATGTAATTGCCCAAGTGGGAGTTCCTGGTTGATGTACATCTTTCCTCTATGGTATAATCTGGGGACAGAGGCACCTTCCATTCTATGGCTCATCTATCTCCTGGGGACTCCTTGTCTTTTGCATTAAGCTGGCTGAAGTAAAGTAAGCATTGAGAATGTATACCTGCTTCTCTAAAACCATGACCAGCAAATACAGGTATTGTTTCTTTTTCCATTCCAGTGATAAAAACTAGTCACATGGCCACATGAAAGGGGACTATTGGCTGAAGGGGGGAAACAATATTTTGCTTGCCTGCTAACCATCTTTGTCAGAGTCCTCTCCTTCAGCTCCCAAATGTTTATTTTACTGTTCTTTCTACGTATAGAATAGATTCACTCCCTCATCAAGGAAGTCAACCTAAATTCCCAATGTTCTTCCTTTATCCATTTCAAAGTCCAGGGTATTGTCAGTCACCTCCATCAGATCCAGATGTGGCTCCTCAAGATCTGGCAACTTCCTGATTACATATCTGGCAACTTCCTGATTACATGACAAGCTACCTTCTCTCCTGACACCACTCTATGCGCTCACACACACAATGTACAGTGTGCAGTGCTGGCACCCAGTTTAGAAAAGGGGGGAACTGGTAAACACAGTCACTTCTGGTCCCTAGCAATGACAGAATCCTGTTGCGTAGGATTCAGCTAAAACAGGAAGTTCTCTGTTTAGGTACTCACTCTTAACTCTGGGAGGAATGCTTTTGTTTATTATCCCCCCATGGCCCCCAGCACCATCCTCTTGTCGGTTATTTCCCATGGGCACACCTGAAGTGAATATTGATGAGAATATTATACTTTGTATTTGCTGAAGTTTACCAGCCACTTTCTCATCACTCAAGTTTGGGCAGAGGTTCAGGGGAACTCTCAAGAGCTGTTGGAAAGTCCTAAGAGTCTAAGGCTATTTGAGGATATGTTTGTGGGTTTTTTTTTTTAACCAAACAACTGCTTTTATTTTGTTTCTAGTCAGTTCCATTGCCAGGAATTTCCCATACCTCCCATACTATATCCCATAGATATAGTTCTCCAATGTGCATGATTTCTTTGATTCCTACTCCTTAAGATTTTTCTCATTGTGATGGTGGCTATCTGGAAGCTCTCTGCAATAATAGTTTTAGATGAGAAAGGAACACCCCTAATTATTTATTTTTATAAGGCTAAACTCTGTTTAACTAGAAGCCTTAACAGATATTTGTTTTTTGAAGTCCTTTTAAATTTTATCTCCTGCCTATTTGAGGTCTGGGAGTACTCAGATTTTATAAAATTTTGTTTTTCTGCCTCTCAAAACAGCCAACTCTTGCCTGAACTCATCTATTATATTTCTTCTAACATCTTGCTAAATATAGTAATTGTCATCCAAAAAAGTATCTGACTTTTTCAATCTCTTTTGAAACCAAATTCTGGGCTAGTTAATACTATCTGCTGTGATAAATGGATCCCCATATTTTAGTGGCTTAACATAAGTAGAAATTTATTTCTTGTTCATGTAATAAGTTCCTGGCTGGTGATCACTTTCCTACACAAGGGGTTTCAGGATCCCTGGCTCCTTGCATTGGTTCTGCCCATTCCCTGGAGTCGGCCGGCAGAAATGGAAGAGCACATGGAGAAGGCTCATCTGCTTCATAACAGTCTGTGCAGAGAACTAACACACACGTTTGCACTCACTGTGTGTTTGTAAGAACTCAAGACATGGCCTAACATGGTAGCTGGAAGTGTACCTGGGAAATGTCTTCAAAGCTGCTTGCCTACAACAATCCTATGATGTGGAAAGGGCAGGGAAAATTTTGGTAGACAGCTGTCTAGCTCTACCACATTCATGGGAAAGCAGAGACAAACTATCAGCCACATTGAGCCATTTTTTCTGCCATTTGATTTCAGCTGTAGTATCAAAAAAATGTTTATTTCAGAATTTTTTCTATCTTTGAAAGGCTTCTTACTTTACTGGCACCAAGGAAGATGTTTTCTATTTTAGTTTTAATTGTTTGTGTTATCTAACCCAATAAATAGAACAGGGTTTTTTGTGTTTTTTTTGGCTCCTTTTGTGTTAGTTGTAAAAGAAGTAATGTGTTTTAATGCTGAAAAACTTTGCAGAAGATGTTCTTCAGCTCGTGACACTTCCTCCTTCTTTTGGGAATGGTTTCTATAACATTTGACCTGATCTTTGGCCACAGTTGAGCTAGGACTGGGGACTTCATACAAAGTGGACCACACATTCTCTTTTAAAAGATTGAAGCATGAAAAGAGTGAGACTTATTAACTGTGATTCATGAGAGCTGAGTCACTTTAGTGAGAGTTTTCTAGCAATAAACCTGTCCTTGAAATTCTGCACTGAGATTCCCAGAGCTACCTTAATTCTTTTCTTTCCTGAATCTTTTTTGTTCAAGTTTTTTGCAACATCTTGAGAAATAGCAATATTCTTCCAATAGATTCTCACTATACTTAGATCTAGGCAGAGTCAGTGTCTGTTGGCTGTTAACTGCAACCAAAAGACCGTAATTAGTACCCCGGGGAAGGCAGATTTATTGTGATATCTTCAATATCTCTCCAATATCCTTTGACATTTTGAAGATTTTTTTCTTCATTAATTGTTATGTTAATCGCTTAGATTGAATACCTTATCCCATGGCCTTAGGTCTTTTCAAAGTCTAAGAAGTGATTTCTTGGAACAAGATAAATGTCTTTGGCCACTCTAACTATTCCACTGGTTATATGCCAGATTCTCTAGAAACACAAACTTCTGCACGGAGTCATTGGCACTTTAGGTAGGAAGACGAAATGGCCATTTCAGGCAAATGTGCCTCTCTTTCACAAAAGGCTGTTTCCATCTGACAAGCATGATGGTACTTTTCAACATAGATAAATTGGCAGTTTCCAATATTGTCTACTTGATTTATAGGTGTGTTCATTTGCACTTTATGAGACTCTGATTTGACTTGTCCTGTGAAGAAGAACAGGCACAGAACAGGCACAGCTTAGTGTGATTCAGAATGTGGCAGGACTGTGCATGCCTGCCTAGAAAGTTCATAGCATGGTGATGTCCTTCCCTCTTTGGGGCTGCTTGCTGTTGAGGAGGGCAAAGCTCACTGACATTCTGCCAATCTTTTTGTCCACAACACAATTCTGTTTGGAAATTGTGTATTTTCATAGGAAAATATGTTACAACAATTTTCTGGGATAGTGGCATGATTGCTCAAGGTCATGTAGTATGTAAATGGTAGAGATGAAATTTTAAGTCTTATCTGCAAGGCTTCAGAGCCAAATTTCAAGATCTCTTTATATACAACCTTTTATGTGCTAGACACTTAAATAGATGCTGAGAGATTAAAGAT
Source organism: Cheirogaleus medius (assembly GCA_008086735.1). Taxonomy (NCBI): domain Eukaryota; kingdom Metazoa; phylum Chordata; class Mammalia; order Primates; family Cheirogaleidae; genus Cheirogaleus; species Cheirogaleus medius. The sequence continues at coordinate 33,042,538 of VBSM01000605.1, read as the reverse complement.
AAAATTTTAAAAAACCTTTGCTTTTTCTCCTTAAAAGTTTTGTGGTCTATCAGTAATTAGTTAATATCATTATTATTAATAATATGTTGAGTCAATAAAAGAGAGGTATGCATGGGGATATGAGGACATAGAAAAGAAACAAGTATCCCATAATGGGAATTTAAGGAATGCTTTTGGTTGAGGGAACATTTGAACAAAGATTTAATGAATAATTAAATGTTAGCAGTGCACAGAGATGGAAAAAATGAGAAGGGCTCTCTAAAGTAGCAGCACCATCATATGCAAAGATACAGAGGCATAGCATTTGGTATACTCAATGCATAGATTGCAGGCCAGGGAGTATTGAAAGATTATATGTGATGTGTTGGTAATGATCGGTTCATGGAGAATTGAGTATACTCAGGTTAGCTGTTTGGGTGTAGGGAGGAACATACTGTATATTAGTAATGAAGAGCATATGTTCTGGAACCAGAATGCATGAGTTTGAATCCTGGCTCCGTGTGATCTTGGACAAGTTCCTTGACATCTATGTATTAATACCTTCGTTTACTAATCTGTAAAATGAGGATAATATATTTCTGTTATAAAGATTAAATTAGCTAATGTTTGTAGAATGCTTAGAACAGTGCCTAGAAAATGGTAAGTACTATATAATGATTATTATGTTTTTAATTTTGATAAAATAAGTAGAAGTTGTTTGGAATGAGAGAAAAGTTTTGAATGATCCCAAAGTTTCTGGATTTTTTTGGTATATGATGGTGCCATTTCTTAAAATCAAAAGTATAGTAAGAGAAGCAGGGTTTTTTAAGAAACTTAATGGATTTTGGTATTTAAATGTGATTTTGATAATCTTATGCAGCATCCAATTGGGCATATTCTACAAACAATGAATTTAGAAACCTGAAGGTCACAGGTAAATTTAGAGATATACGAATCCTCATGTACATATTGATGAAACAATGATGGTAGACAAGATAATCCAAGATAAGTGCATACAGAAAGCCTAGTGGAATAAAGATGGAACCCTGGTGAGTACAACGGTTTGAAAGGGGTGGACAGCACAAAGTAGTCACAGTAAGACAGGTGAGGAATGTGAGGAGGAAGTAATGCTATCAAAGGCAAGGGAATCGACAGTTTCAATGAGAACATGGTAAGAGTCTACAGGATTTGGCAGTATGGGGGCCATTATATTAGGCACTGAAATCCAATGGCAGGAGTCTCAAATAATTCAAGGTTTCTACACAAGGGTGAAAGAATATGGTTGGGAAGTGGCATTGATGAGAATGCTTTCTGACCTTGAAAAATGTAAGATATACAAAATAAGTTGTAATTGAGAAGACTAGAGGCAAAATGGTGAAGCAAAAGTTTGTTTCCTTGGGCACAGAGATTCTAGGTGGCACAAGAAATGTATTGGTAAGGGGAGCTTTGGGGAATTGATTATGGAAGAGCAAACAGACATTAGTATGGGGAAGAGCTCGGCAAGAGAGAAGATCAATGCCTGAAGGGGCTTACATCTCAGGCAGAGATCAATAATGTTAGGCCTGTTTAGCATCCTGGGATTAATGTTGCAAGGTTATTCGCAGCAATCCACTGTTGAGTTGGGGTAAGAGCTGGGGAAGGGACTCTTTCCTCTCTGGAAAGTGTCAATCCTTTCCACTATCACTACATATGACATTAAAGTTTTATTCATGCCCCATTTTCATATTCTAGTTTTATTTTAAGCTTACAACAACTCTAGGTAGGACAGGAATTTGTTTTTTCAATTTGTAATCAAAGACACTGAAGTTCAGAGTAGTAAAATGCTTTACATAAAGTCACCCTGCTTGGGCAAGAGTTGGGACACAATCTAAGGATTTCGACTCAGAGAACAGTATTTTTTTCTAGTGCAGCATAGGAAGCTATTCCTTGAATCAGATGTTGAAACTAAAATTCCCATAACACCCATTTTAAGTGGGATTGGGAGGAAAAAGATACTTTTCTATGATGTTGGTGACAACATCATTTGGTAAAAATGTTCTAAAAGGCAATTGGCCTTAAAATGAAGATGATCATTTACCCAGAACTTTCACATCTAGAAGTTTATGCTAAGGACATTATCAGAGATTTGCATGAAGGTTTATATAGGATCATGTTTATATACTGGAGATATAATATGTATGTGTGTGTGTATATATATATAAATCTTATAATTTGTATACATATTTTAAAAATAGACCTTTTAAAAGAGAAACTTTAGGTTTATATAAAATTTGAGTAGAAAGTACAGAGTTTCCATATACTCTCTGACCCACATGCACACAACCTCCCCATTATCAACATCCCATACCAGAGTGGTACATTTGTTACAATGAATGAACCTATATCAACATATCATTATTGCTCAAATTCCATAATTTACACTAGGGTTCTCTCCTGGTGATGAACATTTTGCAGGTTTTAACAAATGTATAATGACATGTATCCACCATTATATCATACAGAATAATTTCACTGTCCTCTATCATGGATATTTTATTGCTATTTATATAGGAAAAATTTGAAAACAACCTAAACATAGAATATTAGGTGATAGGTTACATAAATTAAGGCTCATCCATATGATAAAATATTATGCAGCCATTAGAAAATATGTTGATAATGTGAGAAAACCTTTTAAATGCAGTATTAAATGAAAAGAGAGTCAAGTTATAAAATAATATATAATATAATATCAACTTTATATTATATATACGCACATGTATACATGCAAACATAATACAAACAAAAAAATGGAAATACATATATCAAAGTATAAAACACTATTCTAATAAGGTTGTAATAAATCATTTCAATACATTTTAAAAAATATTTTAGATTATTGCTTTAAAGGAGAATCGAAAAGTGTGACCATTGAATTAAAGGAAATGATATGCTTTCACCCTTACATTTATTTTGTATTCTTATTTTTTTTCCAACTGGAAAAAAACTGCTCACTCCTTGATAATAAGTCCAGATCTTACTCACAGATGATTCATTCATCACTGAAGGAGTAACTTGTATGTAGTAGGTATAGGGCCATTGTTTCAACTTTCTTCACATTTGCTCCACTCTTCCATGGAGGGAATTGACAATTTATATCTCCAATACCAGTTCCTGGTCTATAGTAGATGCTCAAAACCTACTGAATGAAGGAATAATCCTAGCTTAAGACTTTGATGAAGCTATGTTTACTGATGGGTGAGTGGGCCACTGTGATCAGAACCATGAGCCTATACCCCTTCTTCCCCTCAACTTTATTAATTACAGGAGCCAGGCACATATGTTGAGCCAGGCATACTTTGGGAGATGGGCTAGTTGTTTAAATTTCCTCTTTTGATGCTCGCTTGAGTTAACTGCTTATCACCCTGAATTCATTTATTATGGAGCTGGCTAAGGATTTAAATTCAGACTTAGGACAAGGTAAAGGTCTTGCTTTACATTCTGGCCTGGGCTGTTGGTACTAAACCATCTTTTACCAAGGAGCTCTGTATAGTCATGTGCTGCACAATGACATTTTAGTCAATGATGGACTAGATGTACAATGGAGGTCCCATAAGGTTATAATACTGTTTTATTTTTACTATACCTTTTCTATGTTTGGATATATTTAGATATACAAATACTTACCATTGCATTTACAGTTGCCTACAGTATTCAGTACAAGTACATGCTATACAGGTTTGTAGCCTAGGAGCAATAGGTTATACCATATACCCTAGGTGTGTAGTAGGCTATGATGTGCTTACAACAATGAAATTGCCTAATGATGCATTCTCAGAAGGTATTCCTGTCATTAAGTGATGCCTGACTATTTTAGGGGATTACACTCTGACACACATTATGATAAAATGGCATTTTTTTCACATTGGTAGAAGTGTGTGTGTATGAATGTTTGTGTGTGTGTTTCTATATCACTTAGGAGGAGGGAGAGTAGGGATTTTGGTGGGGGCATGATCAAGGTATTCTTGGGCATTGGTTCCAATAGTATAAATCCTATTTCATTTCTAACAGAAAGCATGAAAAACACTTTTGGCTTTAATATATTTGAACCCTGACTATTTGAGGATAAGAGTAAGTCAGACATCACTGTGAATCAGTTTGGAGGGTTATCTAGGGTATAAGCAGTCCTAAGCAAAATTTTATTTTAGAACCAGTTTTGTCTTAACATGTTTTGGAGAGTATCCAAGTCTGGCTGAAAAAATGCTGAACTAAATTAGTGCTGAAATTGAACAGTTTGTATGTCAATTACCATCAAAATAATACTTCAATCTTTTTCATTTTTAATTCTTCCATCAATAGCATAAAACTTGGCATTTTCTCCTTCAACCCACTGCTTTGGGTATGGTCTTGCAAACCCTGGGTAGCTCAAGATTTAAGCTATGGAGTTTGCATCGAACATAGTTGCATCTCTGTTTTTTTGCATCGGCAATATAAGAAAACATATTTCTCTTAGAAGGATCGCCATCTTTTTACATTCTACCTTACTTTGTAGAAAGAGTAGATTAGAAAAGATAAAACTAGGAAGAATATCAGGGGATTGGCCTGTCTTAGCTTCCATGACTGTCTTGTCTGTTGTCTCCATTTCAGTTGGAACCTCAACTTTAGCAGTGAATAAGCTTGAAGCACATCAAGCAAGGACAGATGGATTTTAAATTGTAGTTCTAAAGGAAATCAGAAATGAACTTGGGCACATGAGGAGGAGGACAAAGAGACTGAAGAAGAAAATACATAATGTTTTGAGGATATTGCATTTCTCTCTGTCTCTTTCTCTGGGCCAGAGGAAGAGGGGTGTGGGGGCATGGCAGAAAAGAAAATATGGGAGAGATGTTTAATTTTGACCATTAAATTAAGAAATTTTGAAAATGTTATCAACACTGAAAATAAAATTCTGATCTAATTTCCTCTAATTTTTGATATAGGAATTCTCTTGCTTCCATTTTTACAATAATAATGTTTAGGGTGCTTATTTTTGACCATTTCTTTAGAAAAGTATTGAGATTTTTATTCTTACCAATAATCACCAATAAAAGATAGGTAGATTATAGGTTTTTTGTTCTTAGATGTTCTTTTGGTATTACAACAAATTCTGAAACCTCTGATGGTTACCAAACAAGGAACAGAGGAATGGTGACTGTTTTCTTGTCACACAGTCCCCAATGCCCAAGAATTGACATAAACATATAATGTTACAGTAGGTGTACAAGTTAGACCGTATAGAATAAGCCTAACTCTCTTCTGCTGTAGAAGCTAAGTGGCATTTCCAAATCCATGTAATCCATTTTGAAAATGGACACCTCTGATTTTGCTCAATAATGAAACACAAAGAACAGTGTATTTGTGTGTGTGAGAGAATGTATTTGTGTGTATGCATGAGTGTGGGAAAGAGAGATGCATTTCACAAATGCAAATTTAATGGTTTTCTGTTTATTTCCAATTTAAATGCTAACTAGATAAAAATCTAAATGAACTGAGAGAAATTAGTAAAATTAATTAGGCCCTGAGAAAAAGTTTTATAGAATCCTTCTCCACTCACCGTCAATGTCCTGAGTTAATTAAATTTAACCCAAAAAACTTACTGGGGCATACCATGTACAATGTGCCTTAGCTAGAAGCTAAGAAACAAATCAGCTCTCAGTGTGTGCACTCTGAAATTAGGATTGCTGCCAGATTTGTATAAAATTAACATTTCATTTCATTCATTGCTTTGGGAAGGCTTAAGCAACATATCTCTATCTGTTGGATATACTGCCCAGGTTATAGTTAGAACATAATACATAATAATAAATAAGACATTTCTTTTTGTTTTAATAATCTTGATCAATTTATTCAGTTATTTGGAATTTCCATTAGGAAGTGAAGTATCTGTCCCCCAAAAAGCTTAAAATAATCTGTGTCAATCTTTCAGATCAATTGTTTTGACTGAATGAAAAAAATATATTTTGACTACTCATTTCACTTAAAGTGATCTAGCAACTTGGCACTTACGTATTAAACAAGTATTTTGGGGCATCTACTAAACGCATAATAAGGCTAGGCAATGAGGATAAAATTAGAAATGGTATCAAAAGAAACCTAGGAAAGTATTTAGTCACTGAAACTTGCTTAAAATTTATATTAAATTCCTCCAGCGTCAATGAGATTCTAAATATAAACAGTAATCTAAATATTATGTAGTTTTGTAAATTAGTACTTTTGGGTAGGTCTAGCCTAAGAATAGCAATTGCCAATGTTTGTAAATTAAGGTATGGATTCTGCAGTTTTATCCTGGTAAATATCTTTGTCACTGTCCTGTCAAGGATCCATATTTCACCATAAATGCCAGATTACTTTGAATTATTAGTTTAGTTTCCCAAATATTTACTGGACACAAATTATTTACCAGCCATTGTGCTAGATATTAGGGTACCCAGAAATTACTTAGCTCAAAAAGTGGTGAAGCTTTGAGAGTCTTTAAAATAATCAGACTCCTCATGAGAGGATGCAGTGACTTTTATCTGAGAGCAAGAGGGAGGCAGGGGTTCTGCCATGGGTGTCAAGAGGAAGACAGTAGTTCTAGAAATCCAGAGACAAGTTTCTAGGTTTCTGAGCCAAATCTAACATTCTAAATAAAATGTTGCAAAGTATCCCATTTTCATTTAATATAGTGACTTCATATACTATATTTATGAGTCCAATAATTGGCATATTGAAGAACCTGTAAAAACCCTTCTTCTACTTTTGGAAGTTCTAATATGGTTTATAAACTTTTCATATTATTTAATTCTTTAAACAATTAAAACAGAATACTATTACTTGATTTTTAAATAAATAATGATCAAGTAGCTTAATGAAATATTAACAGAATGACCACTATCTCTTAACATCACTAAATTTCATTTGCAGTAATAGACTTAAAGGTGAGATTATTCATATTCATTGAATTTATAGTTGATTTGTAATGGTAAGATGATTTTTACTTCATTTCCATTTGTTTCTCCAAACTCCATTGCATAACTTCCAGTTCATCTTAGAGTTATCAGTTCTATATATATAAAAAAATTGAAAGTCATGCATTTTTCAATAGCAGTGCAGTTGTATTAGATATTCTGACTTTGGTTGTTTATATTATAAGAGGACACATCAATTTCTCTGAATTTTCTCAGCCAAATTGAAAAGTCTTAAAGTATTAAAAATAAAAGAGACTAAAAAAACTCCTTCTTATATTGAAGCTTCAGTTTTCAAATTAATATACTCTGACTTATTTTTTTAAAAGCAAAATAAATCTGAACCTGTAAATGTGAGACCACCCTAGATAAGTTATCCTCTTGTTGAGTGACTCATGTGCATTTTATTAGCTCTGTAAATATGAATTTACATTATAGATGCTAATGGTTTTGAGGAAGTTGTTAAGGCCTAACAAGTCAATGATCCATGATTTTTAAATTCCTTAAACACATATGTGCATAATTTACCTTTCAAAACTTTCATAGATGCATATTTATAGGGTAGACTAGGATTTAATATTTTATTGCCAATTCTATGCTTCATAGTATAGAAACCACATTAATTTACCGGTTTTTGCATATAGCTCTGGGGACATTCATGTCTGTAGTAAATTTTTCATTAGTCAGAAGCCAGTTATCTGGAAAACTTCAAATATTTAGATTCTCCCATTTAGGGGAATGTTGTACATAATAATTTTATAAGAGGTGAGTCAATAAATATGTATTTAATACTTACAGACCTGCTATGTGCTAGGCACTGTGTTGGAAACTGTGGATGCAGAATGAATAATGCATTGCTCTTCCTTTGCCAAGCTTTCATTTAGTTGGCAAGTACAATAATAGGTGAACCGATAATTATAGTTTTATTTTTCTAAAATTGATTTAGGAGAAAGGGACACGATACATATTAAATACATTGAAATAAGGTCTTTATCTAAAAATTGGTTTCTAGGATAAATCCTAAGATCACAAAATCTTTTGCCGTCTTCTGGACGCTGTCCACATCTCCTTCTAGCATCCTCCATCGTGAAAACTGCCAGCCAGAACAATGACCTTACGTCGCAGTGAAAGTCAAATGCAATGTGTGCTCACTGGTCATTGTAACCATGGCTCACTTTATTTTCTTTTTCATGTTGTTTTCTCATGTGTTCAGAGTGTAAAGCATTGCTTAATTGCTGATGGTGTTAAATTAGATCAATTCACTGTAACTTAGCAGAGTATAGTTTGGTTCTGATCAATTCAGTTCAGGTCAACTCCCTAAATGGTCTGCAGTGAGCAGTGCTCTGCCTTCAGTTCTTTGTCAGTTTTTCCTTTCATGATCACAGTGGAAAAGCAGGTAAAACTAGCAAGCAAGTCTGCAAATGAATTGTCCCCATAACCTGTTTGTGTTTAACTTAGGCAATCATTGACCTTGTCCTGCTTTACAAATATTCAGTTTTTGTGGAATTTTCTTTGTTAAAACAGTGTTCTAGAAATTCTTTTTATAAGCCTACCTCTTTATTAAAATTATATACCTATGTCTATATATACTTTATATATATTCAAATGTGAACATATTTGTAATATTAGTATATTTATATTAATATATCATTAAAAGTATATTAATAAAATCTTTGAAAGGTAAAATTTTCAAATATGTGTTTAAATTTATTTATATATTTATATGAATATGTCTGTATTAGATTATACAGATATAGTATATTAATAATAAATCAGTTTCTGAACAGAGCACATCACGGTCAACACAATTTAAAATTATTCACTGGTTTCTTCATAATCAAAAAACTCTAGGGTTGGACACGGTGGCTCACACCTGTAATCCTAGCACTGGGAGGCCAAGGCAGGAGGATCGCTTGAGGTCAGGAGTTCTAGACCAGCTTGAGCAAGAGCGAGACGCTGTTTCTACTAAAAATAGAAAAAATTAGCCAGGCGACTAAAAATAGAAAAAAATTAGCTATGTGTGGTGGTGCGTGCCTATAGTCCCAGCTATTTGGGAGGCTGAGGCAGGAGTTTCAGGTTGCTGTGAGCTAGGCTAACACCAAAGTATTTTAACTTAGATTTTTGAGACTCTTGTCTCAAAAAAAAAAAAGCCCTCTACTCACTCCAAAATAGTGAACATTTTTGTCCTGTCTCTTCCCTACTTATACCCCCTTTTCAAATTCTAATTCTTTAATCACTTTAATCAGTGGAATCTTTCAGTGTATTAGTTTGGTTATTGATAATATCTGTTAAGCAAAAGCTACTATAATAATTTTTATTTCAAATTGTGTTAAATGTGCACAGTTCAATTCACCTCAGCAAATGTTTTTCTATTGTCCTTCCTTTAGTAAATAAAACACCATCAATGTTGGCTTCTTAAATATAACTGAAGTTACTGAGCCTCTGTGTCTTACATCTGTGAATATGTGTGAAAAAAGACACACTAGGAAGATCCAGGAAATGTGCTAACATTCCCTTTCTCCATTCCAGAATTTTAAATTCTGTGCCTGCCAATTTTTTACTTATAAATGACAGACTGAAGACTTTAGGATTGGGAAGACTCTCAAGAGGAATAAGGCACTGGTTTGAAGGTGTCATCAGAAGACTTAAATCATAAATTCATGCTCCTCTCCTGGTTTCTGACAACCTGGATGGAGGATGTAGTAGAGTGCTGGAGCTGTCAGCAAAGAGAAGAATTGAGGAGATTCCCAAATGGGAGTGAGAGTACAGGGCATGGATCCAAGTTTTATAACTAGTCAAGGCCAGCTTAGATTTTTCACATTGGCCTCCTTCATTTCCTGACTTCCCAGAATCATTATGAAAAGAAAAGTTGGTTTTCTATGAAAGAATTCACATAAACTTTTTGGCTGAGATTTTCTTTCTTATTGCATTCTACAACATTTAAGCTCTATTTTTTCCTTATTACTTTCTTATTATGTTCACACCCTAATCTAGATATGATGAGACATTGGCAGGTGGCTGCAGTGACACCTTTTAATCTTTTTCTGTCACTCTTTAAGCTGTTATTTCAGGATTATTATATTCACCTGCCATTCACCCTCTCATCTAAATTTCAATTTATTTCCATGTTTTTAGTGCACCATTTTTTAGGAAAGCATTTATGAGAGATATTTTCAAATGCTCAGCATATGAAATTTCTTTTGAATTGAAAAACTTTTAGGTTGTTTTATGCACTCTTTCCTCTCTCTCCCTGAATACCATCAGTGACCACAAAAGGCTGATCACAATGAATAATAAACTGAAGAAAAGAAAAACAATTCGTGTCCAGGATCTAATTAAAGACCCATTTATTGCATCTAGTTATCATGTCTCTTTAGTCTTCTTTAATTTGGAACAGTTCCTTAGTCTTTTTTTAAAATAACTTTGACATTTATAACAAATATAGACAAGTTGTTTTGTAGAATGTACCTAAAACTGGGTTTGTCTGATATTTCCTCATGCTTAGATTTAGGTTACACATTTTTTGGGGGGCGGGGAAGCAGGGCTAATCTAGAAATAATGTTGTATTTCTCAGTGCATCAGCATGTACATGGGGTAGATTTGTCTTAGTACAGATGATGTTTATACTAATTTTTGTTGTTAAGGTGGTGTCTTCCAGGGTCTCTACTGTAAAGCTACCATTTTTTAGCTTTAAAATTTTCTGTATAATTTTAAAGTATTTTATAGAGAATGCATTATCTATGTAAATATCCTGTTTGTCATCAAACTTTCACCCACTGATTAGTAAACTTAGAATAAAGACTATGAATTAGATAATGTTATTGTATTCTTGTTCTTTTCCTGATTTTGATAAGTATACTGTATTTATTGAGACAATGTCCTTTTTTTTAAAGAAATAAGCAATGAAATATTTATAATGCAATAAACAAATATATAACTACTAACTATAGTAGGCGATTAAAAGAGGCAAACAGGTCACAGTGATGGAGAACAGTGAGAAAAACCTACTGATATAGGGCGTTCAGGAAAGGCCTCTCTAAGGAGATGACATATAAGCCAAGTTCAGTATAAGATCAAGCTAAGCAAATAGGGGAGAATTTAAGCAGCATGTGCAAAGATCTTCTGACAAAAGTGATCTTGGTGGGTTCAATAATGCAAAAAACATCAATATTCTTGAGTGGGAGAGAGCGGAGTACCATGAGGCTGTAGCAGCAGGCAAGGTGCAGAGCATGAAGGACTGTGTGAACTGTAATAGAGAATTTGGGTTTTATTTTAAGTGCAACAGAAATCTGATGAAGCAGGGGAATTCCATAGTCTAATTTCCATTTAAAAATTATTTTTTTATTTTATGCAGCATGGATTTGAAGAGACATAATAATGGGTACTAGAAAGACAGATTGGCAGAAAGCTCTTCTGGATATAGAAGCCTTTGGTTTGGAAAGAGGTGTGGAATTGAAGATGAAAAGCACTGAGTATTTCAAGACAAATTTTAGAGGTAGAATTATGAGACCTTTATTAATGCACATCTCAGCATAGGGATCTTGTGTGTGTGTGGGAGGGGTGGGGACAGAAGTCACTGCCAGGTCTCGCATTTAACAATGGTAGAGAGTAGAAGTCACTTTATAAAATGGGACAGACTGGGAGGGGTGATTTTGAGCATTTAAATGTGAGATGCCTGTGGGAGAGTCAAATGGAGAAATAGGCAGTGGGATATATGAGTTTAAAGTTTGAAATGGAGTGTTGGTGTGGGAGTCAGTGGCAATAGAGATGGTATCTAAAGACATTGGAAAGGAGGAATGGAGAGAGAAAGATAAAGAAAGAGAACCATGCTTTGAGAAGCCCTGCACTCGGAGGTCTAGTAGAGAAGGAAGAACCTGCAAAGAGACCAAAAAGGATTGGACAGAGAGGTGGGAATCATAGCAAGAGAATATGGTTATAATGAATCCAAGATAGGAGAGTGTGGCAAGAAGAGGATGTTCAACTGTTTTGAAATTTATGGATAATTTGAATAAGACAGGATTTAAAATGTGATCAGGCAGGTGGAAGCTGTTGGTGATCTTGGCAAGAATAAGATAATGTGTAGAAAATTCATTTAGGTGTGAGTCAAGCATAGTATGGGAAGTGAGGCAGTGGAGACAGCATGTGTAGACTAGTGTTTCCAGGTGTTTGGCAGTAAACAGAAGAAGAGGAATAGATTAGAGAGAAATGCATGTGTGTTTTATGGCTAGGGAATCTTATATCATGTTTATATATTGGTATGAATAATCCAGGGGGATGGAGAAAATGATGAGGTAGAAAAGACAAGGAAGGTCAGAAGCTGTTGAAATTACAAAGATTGGGATCACTGGAACCTGATATTTGATAGGTTAAAGGACACTTCTAGAATTTAGGATCTAGATTATAAAGAAAAGAGTCTGGCAATTTGAAGATAATGAAGAATATACAAATATTCTTGAACCAATGAGATGATGAAAGTTAACTAGAGAAATTGATGCTTGTGATCACCATTTCAAAGTGAAATCTATATATTAAGTAATGTCATTTTTATCCAACCATGTTCAGCTTTTCAGATGTAGATTTATTGAAGTCCAATACTTTAGAACTTGCATTTAAAGTGTATGCATGGACCAGCAGTATTGCTTTCTCATAGAGGCTTGTTAGAAATATAGACTCTTGGACCGGCATCTATAGAATCAGAATCTGCATATTAGTAATCACAGGGGATGTGAATAAACTTTCAAATTTGAGAAGCAGTTTTTAATATCTCTTAGTGTTGGGATTTTTTTTTAGTCATGTTGTTGAGCAAGTGTGCCTCATCTTTCCCTAGATTTATCACATACCATCTGTATAACCTTGGGTAGGCTGCTTAATTTCTCCGTGTTGGATTTCTTATTTGGCAAATAGGGTTAGTGATAGTTGGATAATCCCTACTTTATAATATTGCTGTAAGAATTAAGTTAGATAGCATGGAAAACAATGCTTTCCATAAAGAATATTCTGAAATAATGACTATCACTATCATTATTATTGTCATGGAACTGGGTGTCACAAGTGGATCCTGGAGAGAAAGCTCAGGAGTGCTAAAATGAGAAAAACAGCCAGGACAGAGGTTAAATGGATTATCTGCATGGGTGTTGAATTCTCTGCAAATAGCAAAAAGAGTTGAGGTAGGGAGGAAGACATAAATCTTAGAGCTAATACAGGAAGTAAACAAGCAGTTGATGGCATGATGAAAGAGAAAGGGTCACATACTCAGAATGAGCTCAAAAGAGCAGCAGGAAGCATAATAAAACAAGAAAGAAATGTCTGGACAAAGCATTTGGAGAGCAGTGAGGTTGTTCTCCCCACCTACAAGCCCAGAGGAATTTGGGTCCTTGCTCTTCTTTTTACCAGCAGGGTGATGTTACATATGTCATTGAAGTTCTTGAACGTTAGTACTTTAATATGTGATGATATGGTTCATATCCTCTATTTCCCAGGTGTGCTGGCTCTCACAGTGCTCTGTTAATACTGTAAGTAAGTATAGCATTCATTGTGAGATATACAATTGTGTTTTCTTATCTGTCTCTAGAGGTCTGGAAAGACAGGATCTATATCATACTACTGTTAAGGAATTTAACACTCAAGATGCTTAACCACTTTAAGCCTCAAAAATATAAACTCATTCTGAATATTAAAAAAGATACAAATGACTAATTCATTAAATGAAGCAAGTAATTGATTAAAGACAGCACACATGCAAAAGAACGAACTGGTTAAACCAATGTCATGTAAACAATATTTACTGAATTTAATGGCACACATAAAAAATCATTTACCACAAAAGCTTTATCCCAAATGCAATGATAGTTTTATATCAGGAAGTCTATTAATGTAATTCACCTTCTCTCTATGCCCATTAAAAACAAAGATGTTTAAATAAGGGATATAACTACTAGAAATAAAGAAGGAAATTATTGTATGAATCAATATGGACTATATGTAACTGGAAATTTCAAGAGAATGAGATAAACTCTCAGAAATAATAAAGGGGTGCAAGATAATAGAAAAACAAACGATAAATATAAAAAATATCAATACCTACTACCTATTACCATTTAGAAGTAATATTCATTTAAAAGGTAAAATCGAAAATGTTTCTATGCTGTAATAAAAAATCTTAAATAACTAAAAAAAAGACCCTGATAAATGCATAGGAGCCATTGAAGTAAACTATAAAATTTTATTAAGAAAGATAAAAATGATTTAAGTAAATGGAAACATATGATGTTTCTGAATAGAGAAAAATAAATGATACTAGTTCTTTTAAATACTTTATAGTTGTAAATTCTAATAAGACTTATAATGGGGTTTTAAATTTTTTTAAATAATTATAATATACATGTGAGAAGGAGTATTATGAAAACAGTTAAGAAAAAAATTGGAAAAACCTGTTATGCCTGCTATCAACATATTTATGCATCTATAAAAGTTCAGACATAGTGGTTTGGTATAAGAATTAATAGATAAATGGAATGGATTTTATAGCCTGAAATAGATGATAGCATATGAATAAGAGATTGTATTCACAGAGGCTGGTTTATTCAGTAATAACATTTACGTTAAAAACTCAAGGGCTTAACACAGAAAGGTTTATTATCTGTTCAGCTATGTGTCCAAAGGGCTAGCAAGGGGCTCTGCTTCACAAAATCACTTAGGACCTCAGACTGATGTAGGTTTCACCATTTATGACTATGATCTGAAATGTGTGGCTTCCTCAATAACCGATATAGTGGATGGAAGAATGGGAGGGTCCCACAGTGGCTCTTAAATGCTTCTATCTAGAAGTGACGTGTATCACCTACATTTCTAGCCCATCTTGGCCAGTCATATGGCCTCACCCACTGCCAGGAAGCTAGTAACAGGAGGAGAGCAAGATATTGGTGAGACTGAGCAATGTTTACACATCTACATTGTCATAATAATGTAAATACCAACCATTGGCTTACACAGCACTTTAATATTATGAAAAGTGTGGGTGGGGCAAAGTTGGGGAAGTATAGAAATGCTAAATCTCATTTACCACAAGAGACCAATAAATGATATTCAAAATGGATAAATCAAGTAATAGCAGTATAAGCACATTCTTTTTAAAATATGGAAGCAACTGTCAGAAGGAATCATTAAAAGAGTTGAAAGTTATTGCCTATGGGGATAAGATAAAATGAGTAGAAGACATGAGTCAGGGGAGAGCTGTAAAGTTTTTATTTTAAAATCATTTGAATTTTGGTTGTGTACCTGCATCACTCTAATAACATCAAAAAGTAATTAAAGTAGGATGGGGTAGAGTTATCTAAATAGTGTTGGGGAGTATGGAAAACAAATTTTTATTCTCATGTCATATAATGTACAAAATAAATTCCACTTAGTCTCGAGTTTAATGTAAACTATACATGACTATACAATGTAAAGGAAAAATAAGTGAATATTAAATGGATCTTACAATGAGGAGAAACATTCAGACATAAAACACTGAGCAGCATAATGAATGAAAAGACAGATAACTGACTGTATAAACTTGTGCCAAAATATGATAATTTAAGAGGCAAATATTCAGAACATATTTACAACATATTATAAACATAAAGTTATGCTTGTGTATGTATTTGTGTATATACTTGTGTATATATATTTATATATTCCTTAATATATAAAAATCTCTTTTTTATCTTTATGAAAGGTAAACATCCCTTTAGAAAAATGGGCAGGGTTCTCAAATATTATAGGTAACTTAAGAGGGAAGAAATATTAATGAGACTTACAAGAAAATTTTCAAACCCATAAAAAATGAAAAGAAACTGAAAATGAGATACTATTCTTGACTACTCAAATTGGCAAATACAGACGAAACTACTCAATGCTAGCACAAGTGTAGTGAGACAAGAAGGCTTATATCTGACTGCTGAGACGAAAAAGTGGAATGTTTCTCTCTGGGAACATTTATCAGCATTTGTCAAGAGCCTTAAAAGAATTAACTCCAAAGATCCCGGTTAAAGATAGTGGAGTGAGGTTGAATCACAGCATCTCTTTTCTGTACTTTCTAACAAGGAAAACCAAAACAGTAATCAGAAAAAAAATAGATTTGCCTGGAGCAATGATACATTTAAATGGATAGTTTTGCTAACCACCACTCTACATCTAGGAACTTGACTTTTTTAGATTCCACATACAAGTGAGATCATGTGGTATTTGTCTCTAGTTACCAGAGGCTAGGGGGTGGAGGGTAGACAGGGTAGGAGATAGACATTGGTCAAAGGGTGCAAAGTTTAGTTGGAAGGAATCAATTGAGTCTGTAATCTATTGCACAGTGACTATAGCTAATAATAATGTATTGTATATTCAAAATAGCTAAAAGACAGGATTTAAATGTTCTTACCGCAATGAAATGATAAATATTTGAGGTAATGGATATGTTAATTAGCCTAATTTGATCATTCCACAATGTATAGATGTATCAAAACATCACATTGTGCCTCATAAATATTTACTGTTATTATTTGTCAATCAAAAATAAAATAAAACAAAGGATAAACTTTCTGTACCAAACTTTGAAAGAGACAAAGCCCCAAGGAAGGCTGGGCATGGCAGCTCATGCTTGTAATCCTAGCACTTTGGGAGGCTGAGGCGGGAAGATCTCTTGAGCTCAGGAATTTGAGACCATCCTGAGCAAGAGTGAGATCCCATCTCTACTAACAATAGAAAAATTAGCTGGGTGTGGTGGTACATGCCTGTAGTCCCAGCTGCTTGGGAGGCTGAGGCAGGAGGATGGCTTGAGTCCAGGAGTTTGAGGTTGCTGTGAGTTAGGCTGACGCCATGGCACTCTAGTCAGGGGAACAGAGAGAGACTCTGTCTTAACAAACAAACAAACAAACAACACCCTGAAAGATTGAAGCATAGTTCAGGGAACCTCTTATTTACACCCAGGAAATAAATAGACAAAAATCTTAAGAATTTTCAGGGATTTAACTGAATTTGGAAAGAAGGAGGCAACAAAGAAATGTAACCAAATTACCAACAGGTGTTTTGTGCTCCAAACAAAAGAACATCTGAAAGATGTTCTAACCCAAACCAAAAGAACATCAATCAGTTCAATAGAATTAGACTAGTAAGGCAGAATAATAAACTACTGAATGAGATGAACTGTATATTAATATTATATAGTCAAGGAAATAAAATGAGGATCAAACCAATGCCAGTGCCATAATAAATAAGGTAGAAAAAGCAAAGAATTAATAGACAACTCAGTATTGACTGGCTGATGTAGGGAAAGTCTGAAGATAATCACAGTGAATTCAGAGAAAAATGCTGAAACTGTTACAGTAATTAGAGAAGATGGCAGCAATGGAAGATACAAAAATATTATCCAATATGAAAATAAATGGTTTATTTCTGAAGTAGAATACCTTAAGATTGGAACAATGAATATATTCATAGACATGTAGGAGAAGAAAGGTTCCCTGGAATGAAGGAAGGATTGGATCTACGTGCCAGTTACGCCTTTATCCAGAAAAAGTTTAAAGACGCTGGCATACTGTTTAAGCTGTTGAACTTCAAGGATAAGCAATAACTTTTAGGAGTTTTAGTTTAGTCCTAAAAGTGAGTTACCTTCCAGGGACAAAAATCGTACTGGCTTCAATTTCTACATAGCAACCCTCAATGCTGAAAGATAATGTAGAGTTGTCCACAGCCTTCTACAGGGAAGAAAGTTGAATCCAAGGAAGTTGCATATATGCAATAGTTTTCAATTTCAAGGAAACCTAAAGCTAATTCTAAAAATAAATGACTCAATGATTCAAATTCCAGCCCCTTATCTTTAAGGAAATAATTAAAACAGTTGATAAACTCATAGGGTAATTTATAACAGAGACAAATAGTTCAGATGTGGTTGGCAGTTCATCAATATTATTGAAACACTAAAGTCATTTTAAAACTGAAGTAAAAGGCAGGCAACTAAACCAGACATACAGGATGATCCCAGGTTTATAAAATATATTTTTAATATTATTATTGGTTACTTCTGAAATTGGAAGTAAAGGGTAGTATGGCAATTTCAAAACTTCTTCATTATGTGTTTTTAAATTTCAAGTGTCTACAATGAAAATGGGTTCAAATTATAAAAATTATTCAATTAATCAAAAACTTGGATGTCCATAGTCCTATTTGCATATTCAAGATGAAGACCCAGATTGTAAATTCAAAGGCTGGAATGGGGGATTCATTCAATCATTTTATGCTTCAACATATATGTACTACATATCTCTGGTTACGTGGTAGGTGCTAGGCCTGTAAGATGAAGTCTTTCTCGTTAAGGTACTTAATTTGGGGAGGAAAACAAATATAAATAAGTAATTACCAGAAAATGTAGTAAATACCTGGATAGAGGGAGGTACAAGTTGCCATGGGATAATGGAGAGAAGTCTGCTCTGACCTCTGGTCAATCTCCATTTGTCATATTGTCAAACCTAGACCCTCCGTGTGGCTCTCCATCCTCTGGGTGACTCCTCTGGTCCAGGTTATTGTCATCTTTCACCTAGATAACTGGTGTAGAATGCCCCTGATTTGCAACTCGTCAATCTTCCTCTCTATATCAGGCAGGAAAATCTTTCAAAATTGCAAAATATTCATCTAATTCCTCTGTTTAAATTTTAGCTATTTCTGCTTCAAGCTTGGAAATGACCTCCTATTGAATAAGATCTTCTGTGATCTGCCCCCTATATACCTCTCCACTCAACTCTCTTTCTTGTTTCTCACTCAGACTGTACTCTAGTGTATTGCACCTTTCTCGGTTCCTTGAATGTGCCTATAGTTGTTTGAATAGTGACCTCTCCCTCCTCCTAAAAAAGGTATGTTCCCCTGGAACCTGTGAATATGACTGCATTTGAAAAGAAGAGTCTTTGCAGATGCAATTAAGGATCTCAAGATGGGATCATTCTGGATTAGATTGAGCCATAAATCCAACGACAAGTGTCCTTACAAGAGAAAAGAAGGGGAGAAGACACAGGAGGAGAAGGTGACCTGAAGACGGAGGTAGAGATTGGAGAGGTGCCTTTGTAAGAGAATGAATGCCAGCAGCCCCCAGAAGCTAGGAGAGAGGCTTGGGATGGATTCTTATTCAGAGCCTCCAGAAGGAACCAACCCTGCTGATACCACGATTTCAGATTATTGCCTCCAGAATTATGAGGGGATGCATTTCCATCATTTTAAGCCACCAAATTTGTTGTAATTTGTTATGGGAGACCTAAGAAACTCACACTGTGCTAGTGTGTTGTTTTGCCTCAGGGGAAAAGGACATGTGTGGTTCTCTCCTCATTATCCTTTGCTCAGTAAAGCTCCCTCATCTTTCAGATATCAGCTTGTTGTTTCCTCCGGGAAGCTTACCCTACTCCCCACACTGTTACCTCTTCCCACTATGTATTTCCATGGCATCCTATAGATCCACTATTTTAAAACTCATCCATTTTATTGTAATTATTCTTTTGGTGACTCCCTGGCTGGAATACAACCTGTTATGGCAGGTTATGTGTTATTTATTTATTTCAGTATCCCGTAGAACCTAGTAGAATGCTTGGCACATAAGCTCTTTATAAATATTTGTTGCTTCACAGAGGAGAGGGGATAGTATTTGAAAAAATTTAGCAGAATTTCATAAAAGGAAAAAGAGCTGAGTATATTATAGTCAGAGAAAAGAGATCTTGTAAAGACAGGCAGGAATGAAGAATGAGTTTTGTTTAGAATAAATTGTATGGAGAATTGCAGAAAGATAAGGATAAAAATGTTCATTTGGGTGGTGTATGAAGGGCTGGGTCTGTCATGGTAAAGCTATAGTACTTTATCTTTTAAGCCAGGTCTTACAAACTTGAATTCCTATAAATAATATTAAAAAGTGAAGTGTACAGAGCAAAGTATTTTACTTTCTCCTTAATTATACTCCAAGAATCAGCAGCCTGAACACAATAATAAACAGCATCTGATTGTGAGGACAAAGAGTAGCAGAAAGTGTGTCAACCCAGAAAGCATGTGCTATGTTTAAAGGCAACAGGGTGATCAGCTTCTGCCTATTGTTTCCACGTGGGAACCTGTCAGATATTACTGTCAGATATTATACTTTTTCCCCAAGAGAATCAACAAACCTAAAATACACAATACTTTTAATTTTTTTTTAAAGAATATACATACCAATGCCATGAAGACCTAACAAAAATATATGTACGAACTGGATATAACTTGAGGGACACAAATTTGTGAATTCTTTTGAGCGATTGGAAGAATAAATGTCTATGAAGAAACTTCACTAATATCCTCTGGATCTGTCTAGATCTGGCCACTGATCAAAGGATTGGAAAGCACTGATATGCAATTGATTAGTAAATTGTAATATAACGTGAGTGGCAATTTACCTTCGATGATTCAGAAGGCACTTTAGGGTCTGGTGGGGCCCCATAGTTATAATGCTAATAACTGATTTTAGTTAGGTTATAGAACAGAAATACTCTTGCTTTTAATATAAAGTGTCAATTAATAGAATGTGATAACATTAACTTTTTATCTACTAATTCAAAAATATATTTTTTGAGTTCATTCCAAATGTTCAAGACATAGGAGATAGAGCGTTGACATACAGAGCAAAAATCTCTGCCTTCACAGGACTTTTGCTCGAAAGTACTTTTCTGAATTGATGGAGTCATCATTTCTATATACTATATCACACAGTCACATGCTTTAAAATAGCACTGGCCCCTGCAAGTGCTCCTGTTTTGAAGGATAATTACATTCTTCTGGACTTTTATTAGCTTTTTCTAATGCTGCCCTTGGCTGCTGTGCTCAATTCATTAGCTTGTGTTAATTAGAATTCCAGAAATATACTTGAAATGTCATAACCTTCATTTTATAAATAAAATCATTGGCTGCATGTTTAAACAGTAGATACTACACATAATTTGTGAATAGCCTCTGAGAAGTGGCATGTAACTAGATGTCAGTTTTCAAATTTTCTGCATTGTTTGTCAAACTATTCATGCCAATCTAACTTTACCTATAAAATATTTTATTAAAAGGGAACTAACTTTTTACATAAATTCTTTAATGGGGTTAAAAAGGGTTGGAAACAAAGGAGTTTATATGAAATAATTACTATGGCGGCCTAACAGGACAAAATAGTGCACATAAAACAGTAATAATAGACACACTTCCTCTCTATTTACAGAAACTTCTTTCAGATTTAAAGAAATGTCTTTCAAATCAGTTAAAAGGAGAAATTCTATACAGGTACCTAAACATCCTTATATGGTTCTTTCAATTTTTAGAGGAGAAAAATGAATAAAGAGTAATATTCATAGGTCTATAAGATATACAAGTAATGAAGATGTGAGGTGCCACGGTGAATAAATAAACTGAATTCAGATTCAATTTGGATAGCTTGGACTAAAAGTTGTATAAATGGGTAAAAATCTCCATCAGATTTTCTGTAGGATCACTTCTAGGATTGAGCCTGACAAAGAGACCCAGGATAGAGCCCAGGGAGCAGGCCTGGAGCTAGTGTAGTGGCAGGAAAGTCAGAGACTTAATATGAGAAAGTATTAGTATTAATAAAGTATTAATAATAGATGAACACACTTCCCAAAATGTCATATAGTCATGAGAAGCGTCAGTCATCCTTCCCAGAAGGATTAGTTTTCAATTCTTAGCTGCTTCTGCTGACATTACTGCCATTATTTATTATTAATAAACTCACTGCTATGTCTTGATTTATTAGTCTTAGACAATACCTAATATTGCTTATTGTGGCAGGTGAGAAATTTGGTTTCTTATCCAACTTCCCCACTTCTCCTCCTCCCATCCCTTATTAATATATATATTTGGTTAAATTAGTAGCTGATGTTTAAATTATGGCTGGCTCAGTTTACTATTGAGCCAATTGGTTTACTGAGATGTTCCATTTTGTTTTCTTTTCTTCCTTAGAGTTAAGATTTGAAATTTTAATTTGCATATGTCTTTGTGTTCTTTAGTATTAATATAGTTCCTAAATGCTCAACAAATCTGATAGAGTCAGACATATAATTATCAGTCTCATTTCTTTCTTGAAAGCATTCCTCTGTGGCCTGCTATCTTCCTGCCTCAGTTGAGGCTGACCAATCCCTTGGTCTGCTGCGCAGATAGTACCTTAGTATTCCTGTTCATTGTTTCCTGGATCCCGTGTCCTTTTATTTTTCACATTTTATCCTTGTTTTGTTGGAGCAAATCCTCTCAAAGCTTCCTAAAAAAGTGTGACTGTTCATTGAAAGTTTCAGTCTATGGAATGTGGAGTAGAATAAACTTTTCATTCATTCATTCATTCAACAAATATTTTTTGAGCACTAGCCCTGTGCCTGGCATTCAATCATTTCTAAGAAAAAGTGATCTTATTAAGATATAAACCAGATCATGCTACTTATTTGCTTAAAACCCTTCAGATGCTTCCCTTCGTCCTTAAAGCAAATTCCAAACTGGTTCTCAAAGTCCTGCATGATTTGACTCCAATTCTATGGCCACCCTCACTTCATGCCATTCTCTCTCTTGCATCCCATGCTCTAGTCACCCTGGCCATCTTTTGGTTCCAGGAACATACCTGGCTCTTTAATACAGAAGGGTCTTTTCCATAGCCTGGGTTGCTCTTTCCCCAAATCTTTATATGACTTGTTCCTCATAATTCAAGACTTAGCTTAAATGTTATCTTCTAAGAGAGGCCCTCTTTGAACACCCTCTTTAAAGAGTCTCCCACCCCTTTTCCTTTCTATCACAGTGTCTTGTTGATTTCCTTTCTGACAATAATAAACATGTTCGTAACTGCATTTATTTATTTGCTTGCTTATTGCTATCTCCCTCATTACAATGTAAATTTGATGAGGGCAGCAACTTCTTTGGCTTCTTCTCCATTGTATTCTTTGAGACTAGTGCAGTGCAGGGAACAGAGTGGCCTTCCAAGAAATATTTGTTGATGCATGAGTGACTGCAACCAGTTGGAAAAATTTAACTGAAATGACTGGACAGTAAGACTCTACTATTTAGGGAAAATTGTTTAGAGAAATGAACATTACTGCTGTATACTTAGTGGGCTCCAACCACACTGACCTTGCTCTAGTCTCTTCAGGAAAACACGTGCTCTCTTGTCTGGGGTCTGCAATACAGTACAGTATTCTCTGATGTGCCTGACTGCTTTCCTCTACTTGATCTCCATGAATCTGATCAAGTTTTAGGTTTCAGTTCCCCTGTGGAATCAATCCTGACTTACTAAGACTCAGTCAAATCCTGACTTTCTAAGACTCATTCAAGTGGTCATTTCCTGGGTTCCTATACTCCTTATATTACCTATAATAGCACTTAGCACATGATCAAAATTGCACTTTTACTTCTCTGTTGTTCACCAAAGAAACAAACTCCTAGAAAGCAGAGGGACTAAGCCTTGTTCATCCTTTTCACAGCATACATAACAGATGCCTCAGAATAGGAACTTGGTTAATATTTGATAAATGAAAAAAAGAATAATTTAATGACTCGATATACAGAAAACAATATTCTAAGAAAAAATGTTTTAGAAATGGAATGGACAAACAGCAATCTATAGAGAGAACTCTTTTATTTTTATGGGGTGATATTCAGATAGTAAGAAGATAGCCTGAGGAAAATGGCAATAACAATTTTGTGTAAGCATACCAGAAATGATGGAATGCATCAACACCCAAGCCACTGCAGGAAATAGTCTTCTAGTCGAGATGAGAGAGGTCTGATTTTAATGCAGAAACAGATGCTAATTCTTGGATGAGAAGGTGATGTTGATGAACATGGATAACCTCCACACACAACAGTAGCAGCTAATATACAGTGGGGAATTTGATGCAAATTATTATTGTTATTACTCCAGTATGTAGTGGGCATTGCATTAATGTGCTTTATATACAATAACTCTACCAGGACAATAACCTATAAGATGTAGGGGAGCCAATTCTTTTTCCCATCTCTGGCAGACTTCAAATCAGTGCTTTTTCCATCAGCTCCTCTACATACCGCTGTGAATAAGCAAATTAACAAAACACACTTCTTAATTGAATCTTAACATTGAAATAACATGGTTACTTAGTTCAGCTGTCTGACTTGAAATATTAAAATGAAATTCCTGACTTATAATCTACCTAGCCACAGAGTAGGATGTGTATGCTTTCTGGGTATGCTCCACATACTTCTACAGGAAGTAATATTCATGGTGTTTAAATGCTTGAATTTTAATGTAGAAGTTTGGCTTTTTAAATAATTGAGAAACTTTGCATTAATTTATAGCATGCATACTGAAAAAGTACAGAAATTACAAGTGTACAGCTTGATTACTTTTTGCAAAGTGAATGTATGTGACCGTTCTAAGAATGTGAACATTGGATATGGTATGGCAAAGTCGGTGTGGCCACAAGTGGAAAGAAGAACGAGGCTGGGAAGGAAGTTTATTATACTCATAGGTCACTACATACCATGCAGGACCACAGGGGAAGAACCAAGATTTGTTCAGGTGGCAGAAGAAAAGAGTAGGGGGAAAGTCTAGGCCAGAGCCTTTTTTAGAGTTTCCATGGGAAAGGGCAGGCAGCGCAGAGAAAACAGTTTAGGAGTTGCTAGTTTGAATAGTCCCAAGAGTACTTGGGCTGTAGGGATGGTCTCTATTTGCCTGGTACCTGGCCCTGGGTGATTTAGGGCAGGGGAAGTATTGGCTTGGTGAGAGTTAGATAAGGAGGTGGTTCAGGCTATTAACTTGGGATTGGTTGATTTGTATTTGAAAGGCATGAAGAAAGCTCTTAGCAAATAAGGGTTATCAAGAATTGGCTAGCTCTGGGAGGGGTAGTCTCTCTCTGGTCAGCAAGCTTTTTAAGATGCTAAAACATCACAACATATAGAAAATTAAAAAAAATGATTAATATAGAGATCAATCCCAGGCTACCACTAAATCAACAGTAGCACCCCAAAACAACCCTCAGGGTTCCTCCCACTTAGCATCCAAACTTAGTATCCTCTCAATAGATAATCATTACTGGGACTTCTATCACCTAAGATTAATTTTGCCTGATTTTGAACTTTATATAAATCAAATCAGACCTTATATTCATGCCTTTCAAATACAAATCAACCATGTTTCCTGTCCTGGAGCATCTCTAACTCAGGGAATGGGATGATTATGGGAACTCACCTGACATTCACAATGAGCAATTCAGAATTGTTGGAGGACAACTTTCAAGTGTATTCCGTGGCTTCACAGTTGATTGAGCACCAGTTACCCACATTGGTTAGCAATTTAACAACACATTCTTGTATAGGCTTGCCTCTCTTCTCTCTTTTAACTTCTGTATCAGGGCTTTCCAGAGAAGGTGATGAAACACACACACACACACACACACACTAGCACACACATATATATAAATAAGAAATTGGCTTATGCAATTATGGAGGCTGACAGTTCCAAAGTGAGTCAGCAAGCTGGAGATCCAAGAGAATCTGAAGAGTCTGAAGCTTGACAGGCTCAAGACCCAGGAAGAGCTGGTTTAAATGAGAGTGCAAAAAAAAAAAAAAAAACAGCAAAAAAATGCCAATGTCCAAGTTCAAATGCAGTCTAGCAGGAGGGATTCTCTCTTACTTGAGGAAACGTCAGCCCTTTTGTTCTTTCAGGTCTTTAACTGATTGGATGAGGCCCATCTACATTTGGGAGGGCAACCTGCTTTACTCAGTCTACTGATTTAGTGTTAATCTCATCCAAAACATTCTTACATAGAGATAATATTTGCCCCAATTTCTGGGTAACCCATAGTCCAGTGAAGTTGACACATAAAATTAATCTCCCCGGTCCTTTACTTTTCCTTGGGATCACCTATGAAGTAATTCACCTGTATGCCAACCTTGTGTGAGGCTCTGGTTTTCATGTAGGATTAGAGCTAAGACATCCATTCAGTATTTAATATGCAAAGTGAGGCTTTGACTATATGGATGCAAATACTGGTACTCTGCAAGAGATATTTATGATTGTTGTAATGACTATCTGAGTCATTGAGCAATAATAAAATAATGTTATATATGCATATACATTTTCTACTTTTCTTCCAAGATCCTTTAACATATAGAACTGCTCTGTGTGAGATAAAATTCTAGCAATTTTCTAGGTGTTAAAGGGAATGCCCATTTGAACCCCATGGATACTCTTTTTTTTAAAAAAAAGGGTAGCATCTAAGAACATTTTCAACTTCTGCAATCACCACCTTTGCAAGACAAAAAAATCAGAGAAGTCATTATAATGTGAGAAGAGGAAGAAAATATATCAAATTCTTTGCTCTAATTTGACATGCTGAGCTTAGCTAAATTTATCCTAAGAATTGCTGCAAAACGCTGGTTGTTAATAAGACCCGTCATTACTGTTAATGGTTTGAACAGTCAAATTCATTTTATTTATTGAATGAAAGGAAAACTGTTAAGAATCTTTGAATAACTCAACTTGGTCTAAAGATTAAAAACATTGTACCACTTAACATGTTTGCATTAGAAAGAATTTATTTTTCCTAATTGACAATATCTGTATACATATTTTTGTTTTAGTTTCACATGAATTAAAAAAAAGAAACATAATTTTCTGATCCTGTATAGCCCCTTTACAGTAAAACTGCCTCACAAGTGATATTTATCATATGATGAAAATACTGAAATAAATGCACAAAGGATTACATTTTCCTTTTGCATACACTTGACCTTTAAAGCTGCTTGTCAATTGGAAAGATTTTTAGCTCTTAGCAATACTGACAGCCCTTTTTGTCCCTGACTGCTGGGAGATATAGCAAATCATTGACACCAGTTAACCTCTGACATTTCTTTTAAATCATGCAGTGTTATTGTCTGTTGGTTGAAGGCAATTCATTTTCATTTCTGGACTCTTGGTCCTACCCAGTCACGCTCATACAGTGGCATTTAAAATATAAAAAGAAGGAAGCTGTGTTAAGTTTTGCTAAATTTTAGATTTGTCTTGAAAATTTCTGAAGATACCCTGTGCAAACTGATGTTTTCTGTGCCACTAAATAGGAGTTGACTCAGATGAGATAGTAGGTGTGCCCTTCGGGGCCAGCCAGAGGGTGGACAGCCAATTACCTCTTTCTTTTGCTTCGAGGGCTCTAAGTTGTAGCAGATTCTTTTCTAGTACAAGTTTATAAGAAAAGCTACCAGACCTTTGCAATTTAAATTTTATTCTGTAAATGCTCAGAAGCTGATGGAAATGATATCTGGTCCAAATGGAGCTCTTCATCAAGAATAAAAAAGGAAATAAATCTGTAAAGCAGTGAATACCTACTTAGGTCAGTCTTGTTGAAAGCCAATTTAAAATTAAATCTCGATGTGATTAAAAGTAGCAGCTAGCAGTGTGACTCCTAAAAAACTTGATCTTAATCCACACCCACTGTCTTTTAATTTATTGTTGCTTGTGTGTTATACTGATGTTAATTATTAAATGTTGTCAAGAATTTCTGTGTTTACTATATGAACAATTTTTGTAGATGAATGATGAAAGGGTTAGTAGGAAGCACACAGGTTCCGAAGTCAAATCTAGATTAAAGTTAGACCTTATAATTTATCATCCGTGTGACCCTGGGTTTATTATTTAATTTATGTGAGTGTTAGTTTCTATATCTGTAGAAAGAGGTATTAAAATACATAGCTTACAGCAGGGGTCCCCAACTTATGGTGAGTTGTATAATTATTTCATTATATATTACAACGTAATAATATAATGAAATATTGAATAATCCTGAAACCATCCCTTTCTCCCCAGTCCATGGAAAAATTGTCTTCCATGAAAACAATCCCTGGTGCCATTTTTGATTGGGGACTGCTGCCTCACATTGCTGTCGAGATTAGAAGTAATTTATTTAAAATAGCTGGCATAAAGTAGGTACTTAATTATTAGCAGCCATTCTTAGGTTTATCACTCGAAGTTAGCCAGACTCTGGGTGTCTTGGGGCCCTGCAGAGCTGAGACAGAATAATCTCTCTGTTGCATCTTTGTCATGGAACTCCATTTCATGATTAGTTGTGCTCTCTCTAGTCGGGGTCATTTCTCTATTTAGACTAGGGATATCCACCGATGGGCTTTCAGATAGCAATCTGGAGTGAATCACTATAAACTGAGTTCATAGGCATCATTCATGCAGGAGTAAAATTCTTTTATATTTGCTTTATAACTTCAAATAAAGATTTTTATCTGTTATCTTTGTAAATGATCTATTTATATGTTAATCATTATGGAACACTGCTTTTTATTTTTAAAATTATTTGTGTTTATTTAGTCTTTTTGAAATAGCTTTTACCAACAAAAGAGTATGAAGAATGATCATGAAACAAACACTTATGTAGCTACCATGGAGCTTAAAAAATATAAAACAATAACAATATATCTGAAGTTTTCTTTATATCATGCCATAACGTCTTATTCAGCAAGCTAACCTTGGTTCTAAATTTTGGGTGGATGATTATTGTGCCTTTGTAAAAATAGTTTTACTACATATAGATATACCCATAAACAATATACTACTTACTTTTGTAAACTTATTAACACTTTGTAAAAAATCATAAATATGTAGTGACTTTTAGTAATTGTTTTTTTTTTTTAAATCATTAAGATAGTTGAGATAATCGTTTAAACTGTTAATTTGGTGAATTATATTAAATGATTTTCTAACGTTGAACCAAATTTATTTGCATTCATTCTGTATTCTTTTTCTATTTTAAAGTTAATATTTAGTTAATTAATTTCTAGCATTCTTATTTTCTATTTTAAGTAATCAAGGCTATAAATTTTCCTTTAGATACCATTCTTCCAGCTTACACATGCCATATATATATATATTCTTTTATTTCTAAGTATTTTCTAATGTTCATATTAGTTCTTTTTTAACCTACAAGTTATTTAGGAGTGTGCTTTTTCTCCAAATGTAGGAGTTTTGAAGTTTTTTTTGTTGTTGTTGGTTTCTAACTGAACTACATTGAGGTCAGAAAACATGATCTTCACATTAGTTATTCTTCGAATGTTTTGAGAATTGGTTTAAGGCACATGGAGTTTTCCTAATGTCCTATGTATAAAAAAAGTATGTGATTTCACCAATTTTAAATATAGTGTTATACCTATGTCTGTTGAGTTAATCTTAATGTTTTAAAAGTTAGCTTTACAATATTGCTAAAACTGTTGGTGACTGAACAAGGTATGTAAAAATCTTCCACTTTCGTAGTAGACTTGTTAACTTTTCTTTGTAATTCACTCATTTTTTTTGCTTAATGTTTTTTGAAGCTAGGTTTTTACATGCATACAAGTTTAGAATTATTACATCTTTTGGAAGATAAAATTTTGTTAAGATATAATGATCTTTTTAATTACTAACAATGGATACTTTATTAAATGTTTATTTTTTCTAATATCGATATAGCTCTAGCAGCTTTTATATAACTAGTGTTGTTTAGGCATATAGTTTTTAAGAGTTTGTTTTCAGTATTTCTGTATTTTTATGTTTTAGGTTGGTTGCATGCAAATAACATTTGATTTGACAATCTCTATATTTTAACTTGAAAGTTAAATCCATTTATATTGATTTGGAGTACTTATTCATAATTATTATGATTATTAGATTAATTATTATTTATAATTTGTCTAGTGTGCTTTTTCTGTATCTCTGTTTTCACATCTTCCAACTTTTTTAATGAAATGATTGTGGTTTAATATTCTTCTTATTACTATCCTCCTCTTATTCCACCAACACTAGTTTTGTTAATTATTTTATTTCCAATCTTTTAGAAGATACTCTACAAACTGTAACATGCATTTTTTTTTATTTCAGCATATTATGGGGTCACAAATATTAAGGTTATGTATATTGCCCATGCCCCCTCCCCCACCCAGGCAGAACCTCAAGCATGACCATCCCCCAAATGTTGCACATCTCACTCATTATGTAACATGCATTTTTAAACAGCTTCATTGAGATATATTTCATATACCATACAATTCACCCTTTAAAGTATACAATATTTAGTATATTCACAAAATTATATAACCATCACCACCATCACATTTACACTATTCTCAGCACCCCCAAAAGAAAACCCACATCCATTTTAGTAGTCACTCCAACTTCCCTCCATTCCCATCAGCAGCAGGCAACAACTGATATATTTTTTGTCTCTATAGATTCATTTATTCTGGACATTTAAATAGAATAAATGAAACACAACATATCTTCTTTTAAGATTGGCTTCTTTCAGTTAGTATAATGTTTACAAGGTTTATTCATGTTGTAGCATTACCAGTACTTTGTCCCTTTTTATGGCTGAATAATATTCCAATATGTGGTTCTACCACATTATATTTATCCATCCATCTGGTGCTGGACAATTGGGTTGTTAATGTTTTTTAGTTATTATGAATAATACTGTCATGAATATTTATGTAGTTTTTGTGTGGACTTATGTTTTCATTATTTCTCATGGATATATATTTAAGAGAGGAATTGTAGAATCTTATAGTTACTCTTTAACTTTTTGAGAACTGCCAAACTATTTTCCAGTTTAGCATTTTTCTAATGACTGATGATGTTAAACATCTTTTAACAGGCTTATTGGCCATTTGTATATTTCCTTTGGAGCAATATCTATTCAGATCCTTTACCCATTTGTAGATTGAGTTGGTTGTCTTTTTATGTTTAGGTCATAAGAGTTCTTTCTATCTTCTGAATACAAGTCCTTTGTTACATATGTGCTTGTAAATAATTTTTCCTACTATGAGTTGTCTGTTCACTTTCTTGATGGTGCCTCTTGAAGCACAAGTTTTTATTTTAATTCCAATATTTAAATTTTATTTTTATTTATTTTGTGTGTATACATAATAATTATACATCATTATGGGGTACATGTGATATTTTGATATATGTGTACAATGTGTAATGATCAAATCAGGGTGTTTAGGATGTCCATCACCTCCAACAGTTATTATTTCTTTGTATTGGGAACATTCCAAATCTTCTGTTACAGCTGTTTGGAAATACACAATAACTTTTTGTTCACTATAGTCAGCCTACTGCGCTATTGAGCACTAGAACTGATTTCTTCTATCTAATTGTATGTTTGTACCCATCAACAAACCTCTCTTCATCCCCCTTTCCCAACCTTCCCAGCCTCTGGTAACCATCATTCAACCCTCTACAGCCAGGAGATCAACTTTTTTAGCTCCCATATATGAGTGATATGCAATATTTGTCTTTCTGTACCTGGCTTTTTTCATTTAGCACAATGACCTCTAGTTCCATCCATGTTGCTGCAAATGACAGGATTTTATTATATTTTATGGCTGAATAGTATTCCATTGTGTGTGTGTGTATATGTATATATATATATATGTACCACATTTTTTATTAAGACCAATTTTCCTGTATTTTCTTTTGGAATATAGAGGTGGTGTCTTACAGCTGTAATAATTATTGTGTTAGGATCTGGGAATTTAGGATCTTGGATAATTTCTTTTCTGCAAGACACAACAATTAATAAGAATAAATAATAAATAAATATATCACGCTCCTTTTGTCTTAGTACTTTACAGTCTAGCTAGGTAGAAATATATTTGTCAAAACACTGAATGAGATTTACGTTTATTTAAGCTTTTAGTATTAGCTTCAGAATCTCTAAAAATTTACTTATTAAAATCCTTTTTATCACCAGTCCTAATTAATAGTTTATTTATATCTAATTCTGGATCTGCCTGAACCTTTTTCAAAGGTATTTTACCCAATTAAAAAATGTCTACTTTAGCTTTTTAATTGTAAAAGGAATGGAAAATTATATTTGCATTACTGAGAAGTTCACAGTATCAGTCTTTCTTTGACTCTTATGATTTGGTTAAATTAAACATAAAGTTGGCAGATTTTATTTTCATTTTTTTCCTAACTTCTAAATTTATTTTGACAACATTCTAATGTCTAACAAGATGCTCAAGCGTAGGAGTAGCAAAGGGAAAAGAGTCAGAAGAAGTGATTAACCTGGAGAGATAATTATTATCTAAACAAGCCTAGGGATATTTTTGGATAGCTGAAAAGAATAGGTTGGTAGGATAGTTCTGTAGAGCATGAAAGTAGGTATTTCCTTTTGCCACTGTGAGTGGGGGTGTGTGTGTGTGCTTCAAAATTAAATGATTCCCATGGCTAGGCTGGCCCTCAGAAAGATAATCAGCATCTGCTAGTCCAGAGTTGGTGGAACATAGAATGCTACTCTAATCACTATCATATAAACTTGGCATTTAATATTATATTTATAGTATTGTGCATTTCCAGTCAACAAGAGTTATTAGATATGCTAGAATCCAGTGGCATGGAGATACATAAAACACATTTTTACTCCATAAGCCAAATGAGTAGAGTAGAAAAAAGAGACACCTGAAAAATTCCAACTTAACTGTGTTATGATAAGTGCTGCAGAATCTTCTTC
The DNA here is from genome assembly GCA_008086735.1 of Cheirogaleus medius. Taxonomy (NCBI): domain Eukaryota; kingdom Metazoa; phylum Chordata; class Mammalia; order Primates; family Cheirogaleidae; genus Cheirogaleus; species Cheirogaleus medius. Next base: position 33,010,053 of record VBSM01000605.1, on the reverse strand, counting down.
TAAGATTCTCTTGCTAAGACAGTCGTGTAATCAGGAGAGTGACATCCCAGCACCGTTGACAGATTCTGCTGGTTAGATGCAAGTCATAGGTTCTGCCTGAACTAAGGGGAAGGAGATTACACAAGGGTGTACATACACAAGAGTGCTCACCGAGGTGTGTCGTTCTCAGTGGGAAAATGCAATTTTTAGCTTTCTAGGCTCTGCGATACACAAATTGCAACAGATGTTAAGGGAATCAATCAGTTGTACCTCTAGAACTGTTTTTCAGGACATGCTAGTGGTTTAGTGTGGCTGGAACACAGGACTTCTGGGAATGGTTCACTGTGGATGGAGCTGGAGAGATAGGTAGGAGCCCAGTTAAAGTGTCTGGTACATCACACTAAGGGGTAAGAATTCACTTCCCTTCAACAAAGAGCCTGTGGAGCCTTAAAGCAGGCAAATAATCTAATCTGAATTTTGGAAAAATTTAAACTTCAATTTAAATTTAAGAAAGTGTATTATGTTTTTATTGCTATGCAATAAATTACCACAAACTTGGCAGCTTGAAACAATGCATATTTATTAGCTTACAGTTCTGTAGATCAGAAGTCTGCATGGGATCTGCACTCGGCCCATCGGAGTCTTAAGCAACAGGCTGCTTCCTAAATGTTCCTTGGGGTTCATGAATTAATATATCATGATATCTGAAGGGTATTTTAATTTAGGATTTTAAGAAGACAACAAAAAAGAATTGCTGCATATGACTGAGCTCATACTCCATAATGGGAAATCACATTCTTTCTACAAACGATATGTAGTATATAGCTATATTAGTTTCTAATTCTGTATCATTAAATAGTTGGTGTCCACCTCTAGTCTCTGTAGCTGAGAGACAGTCTTTAACCCGGTCCTGTACTGAGTCCCCCACTACTCCCTTGGTCTTCACATCATCTGTGTTTGCTGGAAGGCCAGATTCTTAGTTCTGGGCCCTTATTACCCAGTTATGGCTTTGGTTTCTGCATTTGCTCAAAACACCATCTTTAAGCATCAAATCTCATGGATTCCTTTGCTGTATCCAGTGTGCTTTGCAAAATCACAGCTGCCACTTAACATTAAAAAAAAAAATTCTCCTTCATTAACACTCTATAACTCACTGGTGGTAGTTCAAAAAGTCTTTGCTTTTAAACTAAAGAACATTGACTATACCTGCACACACATGCTATGAATAGAAATGAAACTGAAAATTGAAAGAAGGATAGAAAAAAGATTTTGACAAATGTATTATTTTATTTTCTAGAAGTCCTTTTTTTTTTATTCCCAATCTGCTTCTTATTTCATATAGTCTATTTTTTGTGCGTTTATCTTTGTGATTGTTCTCTTTCTTTCTTTATATTTCATACATAGCCCTTCTGCAGACCTGTTGGTTGTTTCTACCAACTCTTACTTATAGTGGCTTGCACTGTGACCTTGGTTTTATTCGTGAACGTATTGGTTTTGTGAGTCTAACTCAAACTAGCTTTTGTTTAAACTGTGTGTGTTTCTACTGTTACAGATGGCCAACAACTTGGAACCACATTTGTTCGTTTTGAGGATATTGGCTCAGTAAGGGAGACCTAGGCTGTGTTCCCCATCTTTCTGCCCACCCAAGACTATGAATCCCAACAGTGTCACAATGCTACCATAGTTTAGTCCTCAGCTCACTTTCTTCTCTTCTCTGGAGGGTTATGTCTCGTGAAAACTATGGCTATTGTGCAGTGAGAGGGACTTTCTGCCACCTTGATGGCCACAATGCCGCAGCAGAATCAGGCCTTGGATTGTGCAGACACAAGGCAATGATTACATTTCATTTGTAATACTATTAAATTTTTTTTCCTGGCTGCAATAACTCAAAATTTTTTACTTATTCCTCACTTCATGCCCATTGAATTTTTGGGTAATAGTAGCAGAAGATATGTGTTTACTGAAAGAATGTTGATCAAGGCATCATGGAGGCTAGTGGAGCTTCCAGAAGTAGAAGAAACTGAATATATATTTTATTTTACTTTTAATAAGACATAGGAGAGTAAGACTAAACAGGAACACTTCATATTTATTGGTAAAAACAAAGGTCTTTTTATTCATGGCAAATTGCATTCCTAGAAAAGTGTTTTATTAGGAATAATTATTTTGACTTTTTTTCTGTAAACAATGTAATATGAAGAAAAATATTTCACATTTGATATTTTAAAATGTTTCTCAATGATCTATTTATGGGCATCTAACATAGTAAGAGCAAAATTTGTTTTCTCCTCTTTGGTAACACTTTATATAACCTTATAGTAATTGTATACAAGAATGTCTCCCTAACTAACGAATTAGTCTCTGAGGCCGTGAACTATATTTTATTCATCTTTCATATATATCCCCAGTACTTTGTGTTCTGTGATCACAGTGATTGACATACAGTAGTTATGCAGTAATTCTTTGTTAAATAAAAAGCCAAAGAAATATCTGGTAAGAAAAACTTTCTGGAGAAAATGAAGCTTACGATTAAAGGAAAGCTTACGATGAGGAAATTTATTGGCACTAAGATATTTTTTTAAATAACAAAATGATCTATCTTTATAGTATTTCTTTCCTATCCTTCTGTCACTGTAGCTCTGACAATAAATGTAAAAAATGAATCTCAAATTGAATCATGAGTGAATAGAAATGTTCTTAGGGAGAAATAGAAAAACTATAAAGTTCATCTAGAGTTGTATAAATAAATAATTCACCAAACAAAAACAGAAAAGAAGAATGTTGATAGAATGTTCATATTCTTTCTTAACATAAATTTTAGTTTTCTCATTAAAAAGTTTTGGCCAGTGGAGAGATAACTGAGAGTTGAACCAACTATTCCTTGTGGAGTTTTAATCATAACTCAGAAATCAAGACTTTTGTTTTTATAATTATTAGGGACCTTGAAGCATTTTTGAAATTCCTGGGGTGTTCACAGTTTTGTTATTTCTGGTTCTGTGTCAGCGGAAAAGTCTTTGACATTTTCTACTGTGAAAAAAATTGACCCAATTGCTGTCAATCTTCTGTATTTTTGCTTCTCATTTTCTGAGACACACACCCAAGTACACAATCTGCTAACAAAGGACCCATCCGAAGTCCTCCTTTTGTGTATTTTCAGGACATGCTTTCTGCACAAAAAATATAATTTCTTAGACTCTCTTGATAGGGAAGAATAATGATGTCTAGGGTAGGGAAATGGTTGAATGTGGTTTGGTTTTTAAAGAAATATCCATTGCTAGGCAGGTATAGAGCTGCTGCTGGGATTAAGTCACTGGAACAATAAGAAAGATTATTAATCTTTATTTTCTTAAGCAATTTAAAAAATTGAGTTTTTGATGTGCTGTTTAGGTGGCAGTTAGAATTGTGTATATCTTGTACAAAATTCATCCTTTCTGAATTTGGATACAAGCTCTAAAAGTCTTGAAGATTTTTTCCACAAAGAAAGTATTCAGGTTAATTACATTTCCTGAGTATCAAATACTCTGCTTAATAACTGATCTTGGTCAAATATGATTTCAATCTTTTGTGCCTCTTTTGTCACTTTTCCCTTATTAGTTCATAGAATCTATGAGTTGGAGGGAATATAGAACATATAATCCAGATGCCCAGCAAATGCAATCTCTGCTTGTTCACAGCTCTGAAAACTTCTTACACAGTAAGAAAAATACTCAATCCATTCAAAGGAAAGGTAGTATTAATAATTAAGAAATATACCTAAGCTCTAACTTTAACCTGCCTGTGACCCCTGACACCTTTTTATTCCAGGTATGCTTTGTATTCTGAGTCTATTAGTCAAATTCTTCTTTGATAGCTTTATATAACCATCTATTGACCTCTCATGCTTATACATTATCAATATAGAAAAAGGTATCATCATTTTTGATCTCTAGATTTATCCTTTTTATGAGCTTTTGGTCTCCAGGCTCTTTATCCTCTTAGTCATTAGAAACAGATGAGCAGTTATTACTTTTGATGTTTGTCCACTAGATTAAAGGACTTTAATTCTTGTCAGTAGTATGTAAAGAAACTAAATGAGTTAATGGGGCTTTCGTTTAATATTATATTTAGTCTCTGAATCTAAGGCATATTTATACAAATATAAGTATAGTATTAATATATTATAAGTCTTTTTCTCTGATTTTCTTTTTTTCTAATTATTTATTTGCAATCTAAAAATAAATTAGAGAAAGGAAGATTGGGGAAAAAGTACTACAATTTAATTCTCAAGATAACTTTGTTGGGTAGATATTTAGATTTCCATTTCACAGATGAGAAAACTGATTTCCAGAGGAGCTTCCAAATTTGCCCACGTTCATATATCTAATAAATGGACTATAAAAAAACTTTTCAAATAGGAAAAGGAAAACTGATACAACTAGAAAGCCTATGAAACAACACAAACATAAAAGAAAATGCACCCAGTCTCATATTTTAATAGATCCTGGGGAAAGAGGCAAGTCAAGTTATAAAGCTATAATGAATGATTCTTCATTTAAAAATCAAATCAATAATTATTTCCAGAAGATTCCAGAAAGGAACATTAAATGAGAAGAGGTAGGAGAATGCCATCTTAAATGTTGAACTTCATAAAAGCCTCAGGTCCTAGAGAAGATAATCATAGTAATACTTATTAAATAGTAATACTGTACAGTGCTAACAAATATTCATATAAATACAAATAAATAAGTCATAGTCATGCCTTACTTTTATAATTTACAAATTTATTTCTCAGATATTACTTCATTTATTGATCAAATTAATCATTGCCCAGAAATTTGAATGAGAATTTTAGGTAGATGAAGCAAAACTTGTCAAATACTACATGCATAATTCTCCATATAGAGATTTATGTTCAGACTCATCTTCCCACGACCTATGGGGAAGACATTTTGGTGACTGCTAGCAAAGGTATATGTAAGGAAGAGGCAGGAAATAATTCCAGATCATTTTTAAACAAATTTAAGAGAGTCTGATCAACTATCTTCATTCTTATATTAATAATAACAATGTACGTACACTGTATCATAGCGATAGGAAGGACCTGCTCAACTTAGGAAAGAGTATGAATTTGAAGTCGAGGTTTGGATTCTGGTCTTAACTCATTCTTTAAATAATGAAACCAATCCATTCAATCCTTTGGTCCTTATTTTTTCATCCTTAAAATAAGGGATTTGATAAGATCACTGTTTCTCAGTTAGGAGTGCACCACCCTCCTCAAGGTGTGTTAGGAATTGTGGCTGTTTTTGTGTGTGTGTGTGTGTGTGTGTGTGTATGTGAACTCTGAAGAAGTCTGTCTGTGGCTTGGGGAAAGTTGGCTTTCGATGTTAAGTGCTACATAGAGCTGTCTGTGTGACTTATGCTACTCACATCCACTTATTCAGGAGTTTCTTATCTTTGCTAATTTACTTACCAAAGGAGGAAACCACAGAACAGATTTTAATCAGGGAAATATTAATACTTTTCTATCTAAGTTTAAGAAAAGCTAGGCAGATTTCTTTAAGGTAACGCCTGAAAAACTCATATGCCTGTAAAGCAAAGGATAGACATCATGTGCCTACATTGTAAGGCATTCCAGTGACTTGGAAGAAAGGACCTAAAGCAAACAGGGCCAATTTTTAAAAATCAAATCTACCTGAATAATCTTAAGAAGATACCAGGTCACAGTATCACAGATCCCTAAATCAAACTATTCGGCCTCCATATAACCTGCCTTTGAAGAAATTCAAAAATATCTTCAAGCACCATTAACTTTCACTTGGGTTTGCCAAGCAAAATTGTTTACCAAGAATTAAACACTTGATTTACAGTCTCAATGGATGGTTTAAGCTTTACCTGAAGACACTGGAAGATTCTCAGGAAGTGGGAGGAGGTGTGCCTCATTAACTGAGACATTTTTCTCCACTTTAGGATTATTGATTGCTGGAGTTTACAAAGCCTCATGGTGTTTGAGTTTGGAGTGTTTCCTGTGCTTTTGTCCTTTCCAAAATACAACAGACAGAAATGATAAAGGCATTCTAGCATTGCCCTCATTTGTTGGACTATTTCCTGAGAAATTTAAGTTGCTAAAGATTACTTCCCCAACTTTGAAGAAGAAAAAGTAATTTGGGATAAGTCAAGATAAGCATCTAGCTGTGGTAGAAGTCCGTGTGAATCAAATTACCAACTTCTAGGAGCCTTACCCTGTGCTAATTATCCCATCTTAGCCCTCAGATGCCTACTAGGTCAATGTAGCTTAATGAAGAAACAGCTATTATGTCTGTGAGAGTTGAGAAAATAAAGTTTCATAGATTTAAAATGATTGGTCAGGGGTATAGTGTAAAGTATTTAAAAGAGAAAGTGAAATTAAAAAAAACCAAAAACCTCTGCATCCTACTAGGTTTTGTATAATGAGGATATTAACAGCAATACATAATCACTGTTTCATTTTTAGAAAGCTTGAAATACCAATAGGAAAAACACGTTTCCCTTTATTTCTAGATGTGGACATTTCTTGCAATGGTTTGAAGAGGTTTCTCATAGGTCGGACACAAATTACATCTGAAAAATGTGATGAAAACTGTGATTTAGCAGTAATGCTCCAGCTTGGCTGCACCTATACTTAATCATATGCAGCATAAGGCACCCCAAGATGTACCATCTATTTGTCACCATAGTGGAAGGTAGACAGAGCAGTCATTGGGTACAATTGTAAAGCACAGAAAGTAAGATTTTTAAAAAGCATCTTAAACTTCTCTTCATATATTGGGAGGATCTCTTTCAGATATAATAGTCTCTCCATTGTGGAAGCTCTCTCACCTTTAAGAATATCCAGAAGTGTTCTTATACTCGCTCTCCAAATTTGTTATTTTCAATTTAATGTGAGTGAGAGTTCATTTATTTCTCTTTCTGTATTTGCATTTGCAACTATTTCACTAAACCTTTGTTCTTCCACTGGAATGTGAGCACCACTGAGACAAAAACATTAGGTTTTGTTCACTGATGTCTTCCCCAGAGCTTTGCACATAGCTGGTACTCAGAAGGGCTTGCTGGATAGATTTGAATTTACGATTACATTATTTGGAGGTAAGAACCCCTGTCTCTGTCCGTAACCTGGTCTAGCCATTTTAGGAGTTGAGATGGAGAACAGAAAAGTTGAGGCGGACCATTTTAAATGACTTTGCAACTAGATAAAGTGAAATCAGTTGTTGAAATTGTAAGTTAAAAGTTCTATTTGTTCTTCCACACAGCGTTTTATTGAGATAGGGAAGAAAAGCTGTGAGCGCCATCTGGTGGTAAATGCCTCCCAGTCGCAGCGCCTCTCCACCAGGTGCCAGAGTAGAATACCGAGATACACCACATCTAACCTTGTTTCGTGGGTCACTGGCATCCACCTCTCTTCTGAAACTCGGATATGCCCTGAGTGAGATACTCTCCTCTCCTGTTCGTTCTAGGCCCCTCCCTTACACCCCTCTTTATGTTTTCCATTTGGATCTACAGTCTCTTAAATTCCCTCCTCTTGCAAGGTTCATGCCGTCCTTCCTGTCTCTCCTTCTTTTCTTCTGCTCTAAGACCCCCAAAGCTGGGAAACATGAACTTGATCTCATTGCCAAGTATATGTCATATATTCTGTATCTCTGTATCTCAACATAGACTTCAAACCTTTCAGCACTGACTATTGCACACGGTAATTATACTTATGGTGAGTGCAATTCCTTGAACATTAACTTTTAAGAGAAACATTGAGTTTCATCCTTACACCACGAACTTGCAAGGTCAGCATTTTATTAATAGTTGAGGAAATCTGGACAGAGGGAGGCTGCTGGTTGTACTTCAGACCCCTTAGATGTTACACGAGTATTCACAGTTATTTTTAGCCAGCAGAGTTTGCTCATCCTCTAAACTAAATAGAAGCGGCATTATTGACAGCATTTATTTTTAATGTGTGAGAAAATCAGTTTTGTTTCTTACAAAGAGTCCCATTCTGCAAATCAAAGGAATGGAATGAATTGATTTTTATTCTGAAATTCTTAAATTGTGTTAGGTAAATTCAGAAGGTGTATGAAAGGCCAAAATCCTTCCTCTTCAAAAACTTGTAATCAATTATAAGGAAAAGGGATTGAATTATCTTTCAGTTTCACTTTTCCATTTCTTTTCCTTCATTCATCTGGTTAGCACATTGCTCATCTGGTGAGACAGGGTTTCTGCATCAGCATCACATTGCACCATTGTTACCTTCCTGATTCCCTCCTGTTCACTCAGTACCAGTTACTTGATCCCACAGGGACCTGTTGAGTTATTAGAAACCAGAGGCTTCAAACTGGAGGCCAGGGGGGCTCATCTGGCCTTTAGATGTGTTTCATTTGACCCACATATCACATTATTTAAAAGATTGAGCCAGCATTTAAATATTAGGTGAGTTCTTGCAAAAGTCTTGATATCTAGATTATTTTTTAAAAACTGGGCACACTGGCAACAATGAGCTGGCAATGAATATCTGCTGACCTGCTTCTTCCAGGCACATTCTTTCCAATTGGCTATAGTCTCCACCATAGTTTGTTTCTGACCCTGAGACTAAGTGTCTATTTGCAATATGGAAAGTGAGTAAGGTAACATTGTAATATTAGAATTCTTCCAGTAGGTCTAATCCACTCCACCTATTACTGTATAGCTATGGAAGTCTTCAGACTCTGCTGTAACAATCTCTACCATTGGAAAGAAGTAGTTGATTGGAACTTTCATATATTTGCCCAAGAAGACCCTCTGAAATGCTGTTTCACCCTCAGGTAATGAAGTAACTTGGTGACTTTCACCAACAGAAAAGTTATTTTTCAGAAATAGCGTTTGATGCTACTTTGTATGTCGATACAAGATCAAATCTCTAAGGCACAGGACTTGCCTCAGAGATGTGTATTCCATCTGTTTCCCACAACCTCTGCAATTTCAGAAACCTCAGTAGTGGTCCAAGATGGCATCTGAGAGTGTTCATACTTATGGTTAAGAACTTTGCTCAAAGTTACACAGTTAATGAGGCAGAACCAGGATCCAAATTCAGGTCACCGATGCTCTTCATCACCATGCTGTAAGCTCTGTAGGTACTTGTTAAGTGCATTAATAAATCTGTAAGATGAAGCCTCTCATTGTCTGTTGCATATAGCCATAAAGACTAAGAACACCAGAAATTTGAGAATTGCCTTGATTTCTCTCTCTTTATTATCCATCAGTAATTGATTTCACTTTCATAATATATCTCACATCTGTCCATTCTCTTCACCTACACAGTGGCTACCTGAGTGGCCACACAGTCCAAACTGTTACCATCAGACTAGTAGCACCTTAACTGGTCTCCATGCTTCCACTTTTGTGCCCTCTATAATCTGTTTTCCACATTGCAGCCACTTTGCATTACCTGTGTCTTACCAAAACAAGATCTTGTCCTTCCTCTGCTTAAATCCCTTCAGTCCTTTCCTAATGCCTTCAGGACAGATCAATGTGATGGCAAGGGCTTCCCATTGCCTGGTGTCTACACTCGCTCAGCTCTGTGCTCCTCGAGCCACCCTGGCCCTTCACTTTCCCCACAGCTGTTCTTTGTGTTTCAGGGATTTCTCAGATATTGCCTGGCATAGCCTTCCTGACCCCCCCTCCACCCTTTCTGCTTATTTAACTCAAAGTGACCCTTTCCAAACTTCCTTAGAGAGATTTTTCATCACTTACAATTCAGTTATAAATGTGTGTGTATATTTGGTTTTCTTTCATGTGATGTTTCACTTGTAGCTATCTAATCAATTATACCACATTATTTTATTGTCAAATTTCTGAACAAGGACAGGTCTCTGCTGTTAACTATTGGTGCCCAGCACTAAGCACACACTGCGTCTTTGTAAATATTTGTTCAATCAAATTGCATGAAATATGTGCTGGGAAATGAAGAGCAAGAGGTCGATGTGGTTGAGGAACCTCTCTGATTAGACTCTGAATTTTCCATCCAAATGAGGATATGGCCTTGTTGATTCTGAGCTTGGTTCAAAGGTCAAGAGTGCTCCCAGAATGGTATAAGCTCTGTTTTAAAAGACTGTGGTACAGCAAAATTGGGTAATTTCTTGGACCATGCATGTGTCACTGCAAATGGAAGGAAGTAGATAGACTTGAGAAATACAGCTGAGTTGGTGTGGGATTAGACACAGGGGCTGAGAGTGCTAAATCAAGGCTGACTCTCTTGTTTCTGAGTTTTCTCATATAACCTTCACAATTCCTTGATATAGGTAATATTATCCTCATCTGATAGTGTGGGCTATATGCAAAGCATTCCTGGCACCGTTATTCTGCATTGGAGAACCACGAGCTGGGGAAAGCCTCACTGAGCTGGATGCTATTTCTGCTCTGGGGGCCAACCTCGCTTCTGAGAAGTTTATGTTCCCCTGGCTAATTATGATAAGAACCTAACTCAACTTATAGGGTACATTTGGAGTGGGTTGGGGAAAGAATAGGGTTGTCTCTTTCAGCTATTCTGTAATCTCTGTGATATATTAAAGTACAAAAATTATAAAAACAGTTATCTGAGACATAGTAAATGTTTAAAATGTAGCTATAATTATTAGGTTGTATACTTGCCAGAGTAATAGTACCCTCCTCTTAGAAAGAGAAAGCAGTTGCTAAAGTATCTGTCATAAAATTGTTTTTCATTTCCCTGCTACATTGGGCTCAGAGGTGTTAGGTGGCTTTGAACCTTGACATTTACATTCTGTTTTTGTGGCACATTATAATTTATCCTGTCAGCATGCCTCAAATTATTGCCTACTGAACTTGGTTGTGTGCATACAATAGATCGAGTGGAAATTTGAGGCTTAGTCTTTTCAGAATTATGGACTCTGCAACTCCTATAAGGTTCCTGGTAAGTTTCTTGACTTCTTTTGAAGTATTTGAGAGTGAATGAATAGCCTTTGTTAAAAAAACCCTATACTATATCAAAAACAATAGACGATATCATTATTAATTGTTAAGAAAAACTGGGTTCAGCAACAGTTAAATGGACAGGTTCATAAATAGTTATCTGTGACAAAGAGTAAACTGACCTACTAAGATTGACATTCATTCAAATTTAAGAAAGTTAAGCTCTTAAGAAAGCAACCTAAACTTTCCTTCATAGGTATTTATCAGTGAAACAGAAGCTTTCCTCTCATGCTATATTTTTATGCATGTCATATTTCTGAAATGATCATCACCACATGCTGTGGCTCCTTAAAAAAATTGGAGATATATGTATGTGCGTGTGTATATATATATATTGCCAGTGTATATGCAGTTAAATACACACACACGCACATAATCAGCTCTCCATATCTGTGGGTTCTGCATCCACAATTCAACTAACCATGGATCAAAAATATTAGAAAAGCAAACCAATAAAAATAGTACAATAAAAAGAACATGCAGATGCAGTATAACAACTACATACATAGCATTTATATTGTGTTAGGTATTGTAGGTAATCTAGGGGTGATTTAAAGTATATAGGAGGATGTGTGTAGGTTATATGAAAATACTATGTGATTTTATATTGGGGATTTGAGCACCATGGATTTTGGTATCCACTGGGGTCCTGGAACCAATTCCCTATGGATGCTAAGGGATAACTGTATGTACATACGTATGTGTATATATGCACTTAGTAACTGACATTCTGTCAAGACACCTTACATATATGGTAACACAATCTGAATGTAAATCTTCAATGGATCTAGCCAGTCCTGCTTTCTTAATTCACTGAGCTGAATGCAAAAAACCAACAGATATAAGTAGCATCAGAGTAGTCTCATTTGAACTACACTCTGAGGCTGAAGGTGCCAAAAGCTTCGTAAGAAGTGGCCTTGAACTCTATCTTGGAAGATGGTGAGGAGAAGGAAGCAGGAGAAATCATTTTGGGTTTAAAAAATTTAAAAACTCTAGGGACACCTTTACATGTTGTTTAAAAGCTATGAATATTCAGCATGCAAATTTCTTCATCATCATTCTTAAGGGAACATATCGTGGGAGATAATCCAAACTAGGTAAGGTAGAAATGAAAGACATTTCCTGTTTTAAAAAAGATTCATTTGCACAGTGACAAATTGGCTCAATCCTTTTTTCTTCACTGAATGCTGTTCTTAGTAAGGGTATTTCTAGGTTTTAAATGAGGTTCTTGGAAATCTACTATCCTCTTTTGAAATTATAAAAAAGATCATAGGCTGAAATGAAAAGTTCAAAATAATTATGTGAGAAGGAAAATATAGAAAGCAGATAAATAAGACCATCACATGTGGTTCTGAATGGTGTTATTCTGTGTCTACTGATCAAAAGGACTTTTGTTATATTGAACAATATTAATACTTTACTCATGGATACAGCTAAATTCCTCCCAAATAAGTCCAGGAATGAAGTGAAGTTTTATGTAGTGCCTTCAATAGTATACCATTGTACTTTCTCATGAAAACAACTCTAAAATCCACAGATCTACCTTTTGAATTTTAATCCTATTCCCACTTAATCTGTAGAATGTCTAGGCTTTGGCCATCTGAGAATTTGAGCTGGTTGTGATAACACGAGAGCCCAGTAGTGCTGATATGCTGTGGAAGGTAGAAAAGAAATGAGATGTAGTCTTTGTTCTCAAGAAGCTCAAGATTTGATCATGAGATAATTTGTCCCATCCTTGTGCACACATGACCTTGAGCTGTCCTTGAAACAGGAATTAATTACTCAGGGTTTGCTAGGGAATAAAGAATTTCTATGTTTCTATATTTTGAAAATCCTGCAAATCATGGATTATAGAATGTCAGGCCAGGAAGGAACACAGAATCATTATAGTTTGTCCCTTCAAATGCCAATTTGGGGCAATAATTCCTTTGAAACATTATGAAGAAAAATTTTATGATGTTTTTTGAAAAGGCAATGAACAAGTTATCTAGGATATTAATTTATTTCACTTGATCAATTTAAAGCAACCAAAATGTCTAGGCCAATCTGAATGCCAAGTGCAAGCAGACCTTTTAATCAAAGGAACTTGAGTCTTTGCCCTTGCTTTATTGAGTACTGGAGAGAAAACTAGAGAATTAAGCTTAGGGTGTAAGATACTGGGCTATTAGGCTAACGGTTGTTTTCTAGCTTCTGTCCATTGT
>VBSM01000605.1:32978479-32996808 GCA_008086735.1 Cheirogaleus medius | reverse complement strand
GGAGAAAAAATGATAAACTTACCACAGGTTTTATGCTCCTTTGAACTCCAATCTTCCTTCCCAATCCCCCTGCTGTTATTTTCTTTTTAGAGTCTTCAAACACCTGTTCCCATTGTGTTGTTATAGCTACGTTCAACAGGAGAGACAACATGGGAAGTGCTTATTCCATCTTACTCAGAATAAGATTTCTTCACAGGAATAGATACATGTATATACACAGTAGCATGAGAAAGACTGTGGGAAATATTCTGGTCCAATCTTTTGCTCTTAGGTAGCAGAGTCACAAGCCTCCTGGGCTGGATGCTTCTTTCTTCTCAGAAATCTCCAGAGGAGTTTTCATTTCATTCTTTCCCATCTCCTTCCAGTGTTGAATCACCCTGATGTTCAGAAAAATTCCATAGATAAGGATGATACCGGTTTCATTTATTGATAATGGGAATTCTTATTTATTATTTCATTCAATACTATTCACCAGATTTTGAGTGCCCAGCGTAGTTGAGAAACCGGTATTTTGTGGGAGGTGGTCTACATCCTCCTGCCACTGCCTCACAGGTGGCACAAGCTCTTTCTCAGTGTTAAGATGGCTAAGTTGACTTGGCTTCCCTTTGAAATTATTTGTAGCTGTGCTCCAGTGGCCCAGCCCATTGAAGAAAGTTTCCTCATCTTTTTTGTTCGTTTGTTTCTTAAGAGGCCCAGAGCCCAGCAATGGCTTGGAGCTGTAGGTTCCTCCTTACCCTGTGTTCAGCACCTAGCAGGACAAAGGTCCAGTGTGTGCTTCTAAATGTCCGATGAATTGTCTTGAGGCTGGAGCCTTTAGAAATGTGGCAGTCCATTGAAAGAAAATTAGGAAATACTAACATTTTTAAAGAGAGAAGATATGGAAGCTTCTTCATTGTCCTTTCAGATATAGATTCTACTTAAAAAGCTTTGTTCATCAGAAGTCTCCTTACTCTAATTTTTCTGAATGCATAGATGTTTTATGTTTTCATGTTTCACTGAAAATGTGTCCCTTGGACATTACATTTCTACTACTGGGAAAAGTCCATTCATAGGATGAACCCAATTAATTTTCAGATACACTTATGCCTCTGTACAGTTTCAAGTTCTTTCCTTCTCACAACCTAGTTCACTAATGCTTAGCAATTCTAGGGTTAATAAAGTCAGCCGAGGCTGTGTTGTCAACATGAAGAGAGTGACAGGGAAACAAATAGAAATTTAATTTGGTGTGACCATATGTGGAAATAACTTTAGGTTCAGTAGATGTACTGCTTACAGTTGAATCTAATCTCCCAGCCTTGTTCTCTTCTTTGTCTGTATTCTTTCATGCTTTTTTTTTTTTTTTTTTTTTTGAGTGGAGAAGTACCTACCATCTATCTATATGTGTGAGGGTGCTTTTGCTTACACAATATCTGATTTTTTCAAATGATCAAGGCAAAAGCATGCATGATATTCTGTAGTTGGGCAAGCCAAAAGTAAGCATAAAGAAAATAACAATGCACATCGCAGAGAGGCAGTCCCCGCTGAACTGCTGCTTGAGAGTCTTTTCAAGAACAATGTGTAAAAGCTGGAAACTGCCTGTCAAGTTATCTGTTCTGCTTGGACACTGCATGGAGTGATTAATATTTAAAATCTATTTTCCTTCACTATTGTTTAATCTGAAGACATTGGACCTATGAAAAATAGAATTTTGTTTTAGATCTCTAAGGATAAGGAATCATCTCTTCTCTAAAGGATGGCAAAAAGAAAAAGTCAGCTATTGATGGGAAAAATCTTATTTCTTAATGTCTTCGGCCAAATCTTATATTGGTACAAAATCTTTTTCTTTCTGCTAAATAAAAAAGAAAAAACATACCTGAACTGCTGAGTAATGTTTAGTTACTTGGTTCATTTACTACCAATCTGAAAGCTAAATTGGGGTAGGGGGAGGGAAAAACCCCTGCAAGTCATTGCTGGGTAGCAGGCTTTTTGAATCACGATATAATGATAGCACCCAGGTAAAAAATATTCCTCAAATGCATCCAGAAGTAGTTAGCCTTAGGTTAAGTAATCTAGTTAGAGATACAGTAACCACTGTGGTTTTTATGAACAATTCTCATACCTTGCAGAGGAGTGAGTCCATGTGTGGATGTTTGGTTTGACGCTTCAACAGTAGTATAGACAAATGTGAAATTGTCAATGTGAAAGCTCATAACAAGGTAATATCTGACAGCCCACATGCCTTAGAAATGATGCAATGTTCAAATCTGCTTAATTGCGTGAGAAGGTGTTAAGGATTGAATGCTTGTGTTTCCCCTAAATTCATATGTTGAAGCCTTAACCCCCAGTGTGATGGTATTTGGAGGTAGGGCCTTTGGAAGATAATTAGGGTTAGGTGAGATCATGAGGGCGGGGCCTCATTATGGAATTAGTGCCTTTATAAGAGGGTGAGAGATCAGAGCTTTCTTTCTCTGCCATGTGAGGATACAGCAAGAAGGTGGCTATCTGCAAGCCAGGAAGAGAGTCCTCACCAGGAACTGAATCTACATGCACTTTGATCTTGGACTTCTCAACCTTCAGAACTGTGAGAAATAAGTTCCTGTTGCTTAAGCCACTCATTCTATGGTATTTTGTTATGGCAGCCTGCGTTGACTAATATAGTGAGCTACAGATGTGAAAATAGTAAGAACATTGAAAATCCCCACACCTTGGTTAGTTTCTGGCTTGGTTAGAGTGTTATATATAAGGAAAGAAAATGATAAGCTTTTAAATCTGCTTAAATGAAGCCTTAATAATTCTGAGGAAAATATTTGATAGATGTTGAATTATACATTATTACTGGCAACTGTTAAGCTTTTGGCTTTCAAAAAAGTCTCAGATAATCTAATACCTCAGAGCTATGTAGCATAAATTGTCAAATTTAATTTTTTTTCAGAGTTTTAAGATATTTTTATGGCATTGGGTAAATTTCCAATCACTTCAATACAGATTATTAAAAAAACTGTTACATTATTCCAACTGAAAGTAAAAGGGGGAGCATGCCATTTTAGAAATAACATAAAAATGTTTTATTTATACCAAACTAAAGCAATGTATTTTACATATATATAACTTGCACAAAGAATGCATGGAAAAATATATAGAATTGGAAACTAAGAAATATCTTTTAAACCAACTTTCTATAGGAGCTTTCCATTGTACTCTTATCTGAAAAATTCAAGAGTTTCCAAAATAAAAAATTAGAACATTTCTCAGTGTTGACCTCAAACTCAGTTTCATGTGCTCAAAGACATTTCCTTCCAATTTTTTTATAGGAAATCTTCACAAGCCTCCAAACATTGCATCAAATTTTAATTCAGCTCAGCTAACTGTACCTAGAGAACTCTGAGTTGTGTTTGACTGTCATATCCGTAGTCTCAGCAACAACCAATTTGAAGGACTTCTTGTCTAAAAGGTTGGTTGATTCCCTAAGGATCACCTGATTTAAGTATTGAGACTATGAGCCAGACACTGACTTCAGGTGTGTGTGTTGAGTGTGTAATTTCCAAACATGTGGGGCCCCTTAGGTAGATGCACATAAGACTAAACTAGGCATCTTATCTTAAAACAAAAAAAAATTGCCCCTCCAAATAAAATAGATAACAACTTTATGCAAAATTGGAATATCAATCTAAAGCATATGTGCTATAACAGAAGAACTGTTCTGCCTCTACGTAAAGCCAAATGGCCTTGTGCTCTGGATATTATTCCCTCTTTGTTTACTTGAGTCCTATAGTTTTAATTTCTGTCTTGTATTATTAACTTCTTCCTCTTGAAAAAAAATTCTTCCTGCTCTTCCTCTTCCCCTCTTGATTAATTTCTCTGTTCTTCTTTATGGAAAAGCTCCTTGAAGGAGCTGTCTAAACTCACCACCTTGACTTTATTTCCTTGCCTTTTGAAAATCCCATTCCAGTCAGACTTGCATTTCCATCACTCCACTGAAACTTCTTTTATGACGGTCCCTATCAACCTCCATTATTGCCACATCTGTGGTTAATTGTAAGTCCTTACTTGATTTCTCAGAAACTTTTTTAAAATTCTTCTCCTCATTAGCATGTACATTCATTTCCCCCCCAGAATTATTGACATATAATTGACAAATTATATAAATTTAAGTTTTACAACTTGATGTTTTGATATACGTATACATTGTAAAGTGACCACCACAATCATGCTAATTAACATATCCATCACCTTACACAGTTGTTATTCCCTCCTTCCCTTCCTTCCTTAGATAAGAACATTTAAGATCTACCCTCTTGGCAAATTTAAAGTATATAATATTAATATAATATTGTCACCTGTAGTCATGTTGCTGTACATTAGATCTCCAGGACTTATTCATCTTGCATAACTGTAACTTTGTATTCTTTGATCAACATATCCCCATTTTTCCCTCCCCCAAGCTCCTGGCAAGCCCATTCTACTCTCTCAGAAACTTCCGATATCATTCATTATTTTTTTTCCTTCTTGAAATACTATTCAGTTGACTTCTAGGATAAGATAACCTGGATTCCTTTTCTCTTGCTCATTCTCAGTCTCCTGTGCTGGTTGTTTCTCCTGTTCTCAATCTCTAATTGATGGAATTCCTCAGGGTTTAGTCCTTCACCATGTTTTCTTAATTATTCTCACTCTCTAGGCAATATCATCTACTTTTATGGCTTTAAATGATATCTATATGCTTCTGACTTTCAGATTTTTATTCCCAGATCGATTTCTCCCCAGTGCTTAGACTCATATATTCAACTTGCTGTTCTACAGCTCTATTTGAAGGTTTAACAAGAACATCAATCCTAATTTATCCCAAGATAACTCCTGATGTTCCTCCTCCATCCTGCTTTTTGTCTAGTCTTTCCCAACTCAGAATTTAACATTTTATTTTTCTATTAATCAGATTAATCTATGTCTCCAAAAATATTGGAGACATCTTGACTACTCTTCATTTCTCCAAATATTTTCAAGACCTGTTGGTTCCACTTTAAAATATATCCTGACCCCAACCTGTTTGTTATTTACTATTGTGCAACACTAACCCAAAGTCACCTAGATGTTTGCCTATATTTTGTTCTTTTCTCCCAAAGTCTTTATTTTTAGAACTGTTTTAGATTAAAAGCAAAGTTGAGCAGAAGGTAAGGAGATACCCCATGTAATGTGTTCTGGAAGTTTTAATATTCCTTTTAATTTAGATCTTTGAGGCTTCTGAAATTTATTTTTGTATATGGTGTGAGGTTGGATTTTAATTTTTTTTCCTGTCTCTCTTTTGTATTTAGCAAGGTTTCTGTTGCCTTCGATTTGTTGCCAAGGTGCTCATCCATGAGCAATTTTACAATGATATTTTAGTGCTCTTGTTCTGTGATGATACCACAAATGCTGGCATTCCAGTCACTGAGCTAGCAGCTGGCTTGTTTCAGTTTCTGCTTGTGAGGCTGTGTCTTTGCCACCCTGCCTCCCCAGGTGCGTGAGCATGAGTCTTGTCTCCTGTCTTACATGAAACTCTTTTAGTCTTCGCCCCTCAGAAACTCAGCTCCTCATTACTAACACTGACTTTCTGTCCAGGAGTCCATGAAGCCTGGTTTTGAGGTCCACTATTTCTGTTTTGTATCTGATCCACTGATATGATCAATTTATTTGGAGCCCTATTTTATTTTATTCTTTTTATCTCTTGATATTTTATTTGTTTTTGTTGTTTGTTTCAAGCAGAAGAGTTGGGTTAAGTCAGAAACTCAGAGCTATCTTAGACTAAAAGTCAAGGATTGTCCTTTGGCAATGGCCTCTGACAGCAATGCTGTACTCTAAACAAGTAGTTCCAAAGATGGCATTTCCAGTTCCCAAGGTGGACTGAAAGAGGAGGCATCGTGAGCCAGAAATAACTTTACATGTCTGCATGTAGACAGCTACCGATCCCATCAAGAGAGTTTGAGAACACTTGACTGATTTGAGAGAAGGAAGTATGGAATATAGACTTCTATGATTAGTGTCTTCTATGATATTATGTCTTTGAAAATGTTATTAATTTTATAAACACGACCTCAGGATAAGTGACTTTGGATTGAATTCCAGTGCATTTTCACTGTGGCACAATGGCAGGATTTTGGCCCCTAAAAGTTTATTTCTAAAAGATCAATTCGATTGTATGGAACAGCAATTCTGTGTCAGTAACTATGTAGTAGATGTTTTCACATATTAAATATTTTTATCTTCATTTATAAATGGAATTTCAAAGGGTTATTTTACTAGCCCAGTTGGAGTAGTCTGGATTTGAGCTTAAAATTCCAATTTATTTCACTTTACTATATTTTCATAGATGAGAACAAGAAGCAATGAGCTACACAACAAAGGGTATTAATTTCTTTTCCATTTGATTTAGTGCTTACTTATAAATCTTGGCTGTTACCATTTCAATATTCCTCAGTCATTTAATATGAATGAACAGTGCTGTGTATCTATTCTATGCTAGACATGGAGCTACAAGGTCAATTAAGACATGGTCATTTACTCTAACCTACCAGAGACAATCATTCTTCCCATTGAACATGCCTAATAGCAGTGCAATATTTTATATCTGGCAATAAAATGTATATATACTTTCATCCTTGGACCATTTACAAAATATATTTGCCCTCTATTTTATATATAATTGGCTATGGCTTTGTGAACAGATAAAAAACCTTTTAAGGCATATATTAATACTTTTCACTGGAAATAGTTTTCCAGAAAACACCTTTGTAGGTGACATTGAAGATCCATATTAAGCATATTTTTGTGGTCTGGTTAGAGCAAATTTCTGCACTTGCAAAGGTGCTAAAATAAACATTCAAAATTCTCTAAAGCCATATATATATATACACACATATATATATAAAGTGGATATTCAATGTTGGTTGAATACATACACACATACACACACATATATGTATAGATATATGACACATACTAAATACTGAAATAAATAGCATGGCTCCTGTGCAAATTCATGAATTTTTCCCCCTACTAATTGTGAGCACCTTTAAGGCACAGAGTATGTCTTATTTGTCATTTTTTCACTGGCACCTCGGCATCTAGTAGATCCTCAAAATGTATTTGTAGAATGCATTATTTACTGGGTGGATATTTAATGTTGTCTGTTGAGTGGATGGACTGGAAGGAAGAATGGGTGAATGAATTGATGGCTGTATTCATGTACAGGCCTCTGTAAGATATCTAACACTTTACCATGTGTCTTTAGGAAAAAAGCCTGATAAATTTCTATGGGGCATGTACTTCGTATTTGGTTCTTTTACCTTCAGGTTGTAGAAGCATGGAGCCACAGAAAGTGCCCACTTCCTCTTTTGTATCTGGCTGCCAGGCAATTTCTATTATTACAAACTTGAAAAGATCTTCCAAAGTTGGTACTTATTGTGAATTTGTTTACTTACCCTGTTTCTTAGATAAATAGATTCTCAACTAGAGCTTAAAGTTATTTTTTGAGGCATAAATTTTCATTGCTATGAAAATAGTATGTAATGTCATAGTGGTACTTGCTATAACATGAACTATGTGCTATACAGCAAGTTTTTTTTTAATTGTTGGATGATTATAAATAGTAGAGTTGTGTAACTTTCTACCTTAAGTGAATTTTTTCATTGTATTTGTCCCTTACAATAACCTAAAAAGAAGCTGTTTTCTTTTCAGGAAAATGAACCTCAGAGAGGTGAGATGACTTGTTTACTGTCATTTATTCCAGAAGTCATGCCAGACACCTTCCTGGGTGGGAGGGATTCAGTAATAACAGAGGCAATCATTGCCTTTGAGGAACTTGTAATCTTAGAGGGTGGGGATGACAGATAAAGAGGTGATTACACTGCAGCAGTTGGAACTATAGTTAAAGTGTAGACAGGATGCCTTGAAAACACATGGGGCGTGTTTTTCTATAAACAGAAGTCAGTAGGACTTGAACCGAGTTTATGATTCCAAGTCCAAGCCTTTTTTTAAAAAATTTATTATCACTATTATTTTACTATAGCAAGCCTTTCTTTTCTTTATCTCTAATTTTCTCTTGTACCTCGTGGAAACTGGTTAACAAAAATTAATTAGATGTGAGAAATTAAATTTCAAGTAAAGAGAAGAACAGGGTCTTTACTATGCTTGAATTTTGGCTTTAGAAAATTCTAGAGAAGGTTACAGAATGGAATGGGGGAGGGGGTAGGGAGTGATAAGAGAGCAGGACCTCCTTGGCAGCAATACTAGCAACAATGGGCTTCTAACTCCAGGCTGCTGCTAGCCTAATCACCTACTCAGGAAAACCTATCCAACCTTCTGACACACGCAAAACAGACACAGAGGTTTTGTGACTAAGAAAGGGTGAGATGCATACTTAATAGCTCTTTAAAAGTGGAAAGCTGATTCTGAAGATTTGTTCTACTTCTTAATTCACATCAACTCCTGGTTAAACTAGAGAGGGCTTTGATTTCCAGGATCTGTTGACTGAGAATAAAATATTCACTCTAATGATTCTGTTGAACAAAAGATAGTGGATGGACTATGGAGTTCTTTGGTAATGAAATTTGAAAATAGAATTTTAACTGGAGACTAATATTAGAATATTCCTGCACAATATCTGACCTTTGTGGCTTGGAGCACAGAGCTTCATTCCCTTGCATATTTCCATTTCTAATATCCTGAAGCTATTTCCTGTGTGTCAATTTTATAATTCTCCAACTGTTTAACTGTGCTTTCCATATACTCAAATGTGCGTTCTTTTATCATCACTCACAAAAGCAGAATCAAAGTCCATTTCAGGGTAATTTAAATTCTAGGGGTCAATTTTCTGGTTTCTTGGCCATGAGCCTTTTTCTCTCTGATTTTCTTAATGTCTTCCTTTTTTTTTTCTGGGTTAGCTAATAATTTCTTGATGTATAAATACCCAATCTTTTTATCTTGTATCTACCTAATTCTCCATGTGTGACTGTTACAGAGATTGTTGTCTTTTTCCATAATTTCCCCTTAAGTCATGTTCAAGTTTTTGTCGTGTTTTAAGAACATGGGTTTTTAGCAAAATTGACAAATATTATATATGATTTCTAACTTCAATCAAATGTTTATTACTTTACTTTTGAGTCTGTGGATTGTTTTTACATAATATAAAAGCTCCCTGATATCATCCTTCCCCATCAAAGTTAAAATTTCATGATCAGTTTGTCAAAAGCAATACAACATGCAAAAATTATTTTGTTTTGGGGATGCCTGGCTTAAAAATGAGGCATTTTTTTAGTATAATGTGTACTTTTTATATCTTTATTGGGTTATAAGTTATATACTGCAAGCTACGTATATTTCAAGAATAAAGTTGATGAGTTTTGATAAACAGATAAAACCATGCAACTACCACCATAATCAAGGCTTAGAATATATTCATCATGCCTAAACCGTAGTCCCACATCCTTTTGCAGTCGAACATCACATCTTCGAACCCCTGGTTGACTTTTTTTGCTATGATTTTACCTCGTCTAGAATATCATATAATTGAAATCATACAGTATGTGTCGCTTTGACTTCTTTTAGTTAGCATAACACTTTTTTTTATTTCATATTATGGGGGTACAAATATTGTTAATGTTACGTATGTTGCCCTTGCCACCCCCCCCACCCCCTCACCCCCGTCGAGTCAAAGCTTCAAGCGTGTCCATCCTCCCGGTGGTGCCCATCGTACTCATTATGTAAGTATACACCCATCCCCTCCTCCCTCCTCCCCCCTCCCACCTGTCCGACACCCGATAAATGTTTTTTTTTGACATTTTGGTTACATTTTATATCTTTGCCTCTCCCTAGGAAGGGTTAGAGGTAGCATAACACTTTTGATATTCAATCATGTGTATAGCTATAGTTTTCTCTTTATTGCTTCTCAATATTCCAGTGTATGGCTATTTCTTTTGTTTATCCATTCACCAGTTGATACACATTTGAATTGTTTCACTTTTTACATATTAGGAATAATGCTGCTATAAACATCTGTGTAAAAGTCTTTGGATAAATGTTTTAATTTTTCTTGGGTAAATATCTATGAGTGGATTGCTGGTTCATATGGTAGATTTATGTTTAACTTTTGAAGAAACTGCCAAACTTATTTCCAAAGTGGCTATAAAGTTTTGCGTTTCCACCAGCAAATTATGAGAGTTTCTGTTGCTCCAGATTCTTGTCAACATTTGGCAGTGTCAAATGTTTGCTATCCCAGTGGATGTTTAGTGGTAGCTTATTGTGGTCTTAAATGACATTTCCTTAATGACCAGTGAGGTTGAGTACCTTTTCATGTGCTTTCTGGCCATTCATCTCTCTCTGAACTGTGTCCGTTCAAATATTTGCCTGTTTTTATTGAATTGTCACATTAAATGTTTTTTTATATATTCTGAATACAAGTCCTTTGTCAGATATGTTTTGTAAATATTTCCTACCAATCTGTCTTCATTAACAGTGTCCTTAGGTGGGCAAAAGTTTTGAGGAAGTCTACTTGATAAGTTTTTATGTTATTATTCATGCTTTTTGCATTTTATCTAAAAATTTTTCTATCTCAAGATAACAAAAACTATCTCTTATGTCTTCTTCTAGAAGTTTCATAGTTTTAGAGGTTACACAGAAGTCTATGTCTATTGAGAGCACCATATTTATTTTCACTTTTATTCTGTTAATATGATACATAACTTTAATTGATTTTCAGATGTTACATCCACCTTGTATTACTAGTGAAAACCCTTCTTGGTCAAAATGTATCATATTTTCACATGTGGTTGGGTTGAATTTATTAATAGTTTGTTATAGATTTTGTGTGTGTTTTCATGAGGCATACTGGTCTTTAGTATTGTTTTCCTTTGGTGCTTTGGTTTTGTATCAGGTTATGATTGGTTTTATAAAGTTAGCTGGCTGTGTTTCTCTCTTTTCTAAAAAGTTTATGGAGAATTGGTATTAGTTATTTCTTATATTTTTTACAAATCAGCAGTAAAGACTTCTGAGCTTAGTTTTTCTTTGTGAGAATGTCTTTACTCACTAAATTTTCTGGCTTGATATGTCTATTCTGATTTTTTATTTTTTCTTGAAGATAGTTTTGGTAATTTGTGTCTTTTAAGGAATTTATAGACAATTTCTCAGTATAATTTGTTACTCTTTCCTTATTATCCTTTTGATGTCTATAGAATCTGCTATGAAGACCCTTCTTTGATTCTTGATATTGATAATTTGTGTCTTCTCCTATGTGGGGAGGAGTAATCTATAGATGTCAATTAGGTCAAATTACTTGATAGTGTTGTTCAAGTCTTCTATGTCCTTACTGATATTGTTTCTCTAGCTTTATTGAGGTATAATTGGCAAATAAAAAATTTTATATATTCAAGGTATGTAACATGATGGTTTGATATACGTGTACATTGTGGAATGGTTACCACAATCAAATTAATTAATACCTCCATCACCACACATAGTCACCACTTGTTTTTTATATGTGTGTGGTGAGGACACTTAAGATATATATCACTGTAATCCTGCTTATTTATGAAAATCTCTAGAAAAAAATCTAGCAAGCCTGAAAGTAGTTTGAAAAAATGGTATCCTAGAGGAAATAAAAATATATTCAGCATGGAAGGAGTTTTAAAGAGTTTTGTAGTTTTCTTTACAGTTGTGAACATGTCTTTTCAGTAATTTTACACACACACACACACACACACACAGTGGCAATATTGAGCCACACAGGTATTTGATTTATTCTTGAAACAGTTTCATCAAATCATTTTAGCAGAAGTTGGTGGTGCAAAGCATTGTTCTAGTCTTGTATAGGATAAAAAGAGTAACAAACACAATATCTGTCCTTTCAAAATTTTCTGTATAAACATAATTACATAAGGAAAAAATGTGGTAGGTATAATAAGGGAATAGGAAGAAAGTGTATTGGGTACTCAAAAGAAGTAAGAGGAATCTGTTTGAGATATCAGGAAAGATTTCGTTAAAATGATGTCTTTGGAATAGATGGGCTCTGGTGGGAGGACAGAAGTGTGATGGGTGAAGACGGAGGAGACTGACATGCCAGCAGAGAAAACTCTGAGAAAAGTCAGGGAGGAAGAAAAATGCAGAGAACACTGTGTGAAAAAGCTTGGTTCAATACATATTTGTTGAATGAATGAAAATTTAATGTTCTGTTTATAAAGCAAATATTTTAAATGGGTTTGTAGTTAATAATCCCTGTTGAATAGAGTGTGCTGAAAAATAATTTGAAGAAATCTCATGTCACTGCCTGCACATGCAGCTCCTTGCCTGTGTCCGAGGGACATCCCCAATCCACACCTCAATTGCCTGATAACTGCTTTTTATCTTTCAAGGCTGAATTCTGTTTATCTTCTTGGGAAGACTTCCTTAACATCCCACCCCAATCAGAATTAGATGTTCCTTCTCTGTGCCTGCTTTTACAATAGGACTTATATCGAAAACATTGAATTACATGTTGGTCTCCACTACTAAACTGTGAGAACCTCAAAGGCAGAAATTTTGTTTTACTTGTCTCTGTATAACTTGTTCTTGGATCTCATAGGTGCTTTATACAGTTTAGTTGAAGGACTAAAACATATTGAGTAACACATTGGTAATGTTCTCTCTTGCCTTTTATGTTATGCTTCCTTTCAGTCTCAGTATCACACATTGGAATGGTCTATCTGTAATTGAGAGGCCAGGTGTTCATACACAGCTCACAGCACTGCGCTTTTGCTTGTACACGTCTCTTCAGCCCAAGACGGCCTTGTCCTATGTCTCTACAGACCTAAATATTAACGTCTTTCTAGCTCAAGCTCAAAGGCCTTCTTTATCAGAAATAACCCCCCCACAGAGAGTATTCTCCCTATTGTGAATTTCCACGATGATTTTTCTATACAACTTTCATGATGATTTCTATTTTCGAGACCCTATCTGAGGGCGGAATCTGTATTTTATATACTTTGTATTCCCAAAGGGGTACAAGGTACCCTCAGAATGGACACATACTCAAGATGCATCCAACAGCTTTTTATTGAGCACTATTTGTCGGGCACTGTGTTGACTGTGAGCTATTCAATAAATATTTACTAAAAAATGGTTCACTCAACACTTGCTTCAGGGGAAAACTGCAGAGTGACACAGTATGGATGAAAATGTATGATTTAGAGGCAGAAAAATAAAAAGGAATGAGTCAGAAATATATCCTCTGGCAAGTTATAGAATTTCACAAAACAATTTGAAATCTTGCTTTGTTTATGAAAATCTCCACTAAAACCTAACAAGCCTGAAAGCAGTTTGAAAAAAATGATACTCTAGAAGAAATAAACATTTCCTCAGCATGGAAGGAGTTTTTAAAGAGTTTTATAGTTTCCTTTGTAATTACTGAAAAGACTTGTTCATAACTATAATCACTAATTTTATATTAAAGCTAAACACTTTAAATGTATTTGGTTCTGCAGATCAAATATAGACTAAGAAGCTTTGAATGGAAAGCTAAGTATGAGTTATAACAGTAAGAGAAAAATCCAATCTACTTGGAATTCCTTCTCCTTATCTAAACAAATGATCAGCCTGTATGATTTCAGTGACATTCACTCCTCTTTCTTCTTTCCTTTCAAAACCATTCACTTAGACGAGAATTTTCCTTCAGCTCTCCCTTGGTCACCTTGGAGACTCAGGCTAGCACACTGGTTCTTACTTTCACAAACTTTCTGGTTTTTCTTTTTGGCAAAGCAGAATGTACTTGACGAACTTAATGGGGCACATCTGAATGGGTTCTGCTTCCAAAGCAAAGGGATTTCATGTTAATTTTCACCAGGAGTTTTGAAATAAAACATAAATATTTCCTTGAGAAATATTTAAACATTAACAGAATATTTTGAGGAATAATGCTTTCGAGTCTGTACCTGTGTTTCTTGCCTGTTCATTCTGAAGTGTGCAGCTCTACTCACCCTCCAAGGTCACTGTTAGGGCAGCTGAGGGTAATCTACTTCCACGCTGAACAAGCAAGACTCTGCAAAAAAGTGATCATTTGGGGACAGTTCACTTAGTACTCCAATAAGACACTATCATTAATAGCTGTTAAAGAAATGGTGACACATTGGTTGGCACGAGTCTTAGCTTACTGATTTTTTTTCTCCCTGTTTTTGAGATGACACCACAAAAGTTTGCTCTGAACAGTATAATGCTTCCCTGGGTACATGGAGTAGACACTTTACTGTTTTCACATTAACTTGCCTAACATTTTTTGTCCCTTTAGCCAATGCATACTTCCTTTATTTTCTCCACTGAGGCTTCTTTCTTCTAACATCATGCTCAAAATAGAAGAAATTTCCTATATGAAGTATCTACTGTTTTCCTTTTGTTTTGATTGCCCATGCTTGCTGTACTCTGAAGCTCATTTTTTTAGAGTATAAACGTTTTTTAATACTGAAAAGTATGTTTATGTTTCATACACAGTTCTTGAGTGATAATCCTCTACTTTAATACATAATACTCATTTATGGCCAGAACAGATGTACTATTTTTCTGTAACATTAAGTTAGTTTTGGTAAAACTAATTCCATGGACAATATAATTTGTCAATTAAAGTGCAACCAATAAGTAATATCTAACCACATGCAAATTTCTTTTAAGATCATTTTAAATAACTACTGGTGTAAATTGAAAATCCAAACTGAGATTACTTTTATAGCATCTGGAAATTACTAAGGATAAAGCATTGTGACTGAAGCTCATTTTTAAAAGGCAGATAACACAGGTGAAATTTCCTCTGAGGTCTTCAATGTTGACAAAATACAGGTGCCAGCACCTTGTCTATGGTTTTATTTTATGTACATTTGAAAACCTTCATTTCCAGGTAAGTGAACTATAAAATAAAGCAACTGCTTTGGCCCTGCAAGAGAAGTCTATCCAGTGAATGTGGAAAACTTCAGAAAGAGCTTGGCTTGTGCTGTGGATGTGCACTCTGTAATGTGAGTTCCAGAACAGGGAACTTGTTTAAAGTAGGTGTTCAATGAATGTTTGTTGAATGGATGAATAAATAATGAGAGAACTAAAGCCAGCCCTGCTGAACACACACAATGGCTATTCATATTTTATAACAGATTCCAGGACTGTAAATATTAACGTCTGTCAGGCTGTATCCTGATTATGTTAATATGGCTTAACCACAGTTGTTTGGAGAGAGTTTTTCTAAACATGCGGCCAACTGGGAATATGATTCTCAGTATAAAGCTTGTCTGTGATTTTGGATATCTTTTACAGTCTTCTTCAAAAATGATTCCATTTTATGTGTTTTACTATTGTAAGCATCTTTCATTTATTTATAGGCAGATGAAAAATATATTCTAGTTAATGAAATAATATGAATGGTAGAATATGTAAAGAAACTCTGCTTTCTGAGGTTGGCACTGGAGGAGAATCTTGTGGTAGAAACGTGAGCTTCACACTGAAGCTCTTGCCATCCCTTTGGGATTATTTGCTAATCCCCATTATAGCTTCCAGGAGCACAGCTTGTCCTTTAACCTTCTGGTCCAAATTTAGAGAAAGGACCTTGTTCTTGTTTTCCTATAGTTTAACTGAGACACAATTGAACATTTTAAATATACTGATTACTAAAAAATCAGGAATAAAAACAACTAGAGAATATCACAAATCTTCAGGATAATCCAGCTTGCATCCTGCTTTTTATGTCAGAAGTTGGCAAACTTTTCTACAAAGGGGCAGGTAGTAAATATTTCAGGCTTGTGAACCATACTGTCTCTGTTGCAACTGTTCAACTGTGCAGTGGTAGTGGGAAAGCTGCCACAGACAACATGTAAACAAATGGGCTGCATTCCAATAAAGCTTTAGGAAAATAAGGCCAAATTTGGCCTGCAGGCTGGTAGTTTGCCCATCTCTGGTCTACGTTGCCAGACCTGGTCTATTCCCATGGAAAAATATGCCCTTCACAGGTTCCCTATCTTACTAGCTCTGTCACCTAAGGTGCCCCCTTGGACACCTGTAGCCCTCAACCTCCAGACGAATGAGAGAGGTTAACCACTTCGGTACTGCGCTCACCAGCCACGAAACGTTGCCCACAGCCGGCACTCACAGTCCTCATGGTAGTTTGTGCTGTGCATTGACGACGAATCTGTTTTGCTCTTGTGTGATGAGGAAAGCACTGAAAGCTTGTTTTACTTTACAGGCAGCTTTAGGAAAATAACTATAATAACTCCTACTAAGGACTTGTTAAAAGGTCACAGATTCGTAGTAACTTATTAGCTGAACGTATACACTGCAACTGCAGAGATACAAGCAAAAGCTTTTGTCTATCGACTAAAGTCGACGCTTGGCTGTGCGCGTTCATATCACGGCTGTCGGCTAAAGTCGAGGCTCGCGTTCGTCTGTGGCTGTCGACTATAGTCGACGCTGGTACCGAAGTGGTTAAGGATGATAATATCTTGAACTTTTTTTTTTTTGGTTTGAGTTTCTACCTCTTCCCTGATTCCACTACATTAAATGTTACTTGTATCTTCAGAATCTATATACCCTCCACCATCCAAAATAGGCCCTTTCTCTGTAAGTCTAAAAAATCACGATCTTGTTAGGTGATGTAAGAATTGCAACATCATTGTAAGAAGCAAACTCATCTAGTTACTAACCAGAGACTCATTTCCTCATGAAGTTTTTAGAAACATAATTCAATTATTCTTGTTATTATTCAATCTGTTGTTTATTCAAGGCAGAGCATGCACATATGGGCCTATATTTGCTTTGTGTTTCTCAGTGAATTCTGCATAATGCAGAAATGGTTCACTGCTCAGGTCAGAAGCTTATATTGGTATAAAGCACTGAAAGTGATTGGATTGAGGACAGGAAAGTGGGGTTATCCATATATTTTCCACCTACATTCTCACATCAGTTGTAATTGGGACTTTTGTACACAAAAGTAGCTCTAAAAAGGCTACTCCTTTAGAGAACAAATCAGGAATCCAAATTTGCCTCTACTGTCACTCTAACTCAAGAGTCTGGGTCAATTTGGGATGAGAGCCTTCCAAATTCTGTTTTTGTTTTTGTATATTTTTAAAATTTTTATTTCAAAATATTAAGAGGGTACAAATGCTTTTGTAATGCTTGAGGCATGGCTATAAGTGTGCCCATTACCAAATAGTGTTCATTGTACCTGTTAGGTATGTTTGTGTCCATCCCCTCCTCCCCTCTGCTTGATTTTTACTGAGTTTTATTTCACTCTGTGCATATGTGTGCTCATCAGTTAGTTCCAATTTAACAGCGAGTACATGTGGTGTTTGTTTTCCATTATTTAGATACTTCACTTAGGAGAATGGTCCCTAGTTCCATCCAAATTGTTGCAAAAGGCATTAATTCATCCTTTTTTATTGCTGAGGAGTACTACATGGTATACATATTCCACATTTTGTTAATCTACTCATGAATCGATGGGCACTTGGGTTGATTCCACATCTTTGCAATTGTGAATTATGCTGCAATAAACATTTGAGTGCAGGTGTCTTCTTGATAAAATGACTTCTTTTCCTTTGGGTGGATACCTAGTAGTGGGATTGCTGGATCAAATGCTAGATCTACATTTATTTCTTTGAGGAATCTCCATATTGTTTTCCATAGAGGCTGTACTAATCTGTAGTCCCACCAACAGTGTATAAGCATTCCTTTCTTTCTGCCAGCATCTCCACACCAGCATCTATTATTTTTGGACTTATTAATAAAGCCATTTTAACTGAGGTAAGATATTTCACTGTGGTTTTAATTTGCCTTTCTCTTATGGTTAGTTATGTTGAGTATTTTTTCATATGTTTATTGGACATTTGTCTATCTTCTTTTGAAAAGCTTCTGTTCATATCTTTTGCCCACTTTTTAATGGGGTTGTTTTTTCTTGCTCATTTGTTTGAGTTCTTTGTGGATTCTGGTTATTAACTCTTTATTGGATGTATAGCTTAAGAATATTTTCTCCCGTTCTGCAGGTTGTCTATTTGCTCTGTTGATTATTTCTTTAGCTGTGTAGAAGCCTTTTAATTTAATCAAGTCCCATTTATTTATTTTTGTTGCTGTATTGCCATTGGGGTCTTAATCATAAATCTTTGTTTGGGCCAATATCAATTTCTTTGTTTAGGAGAGTTTTTCCTACATTGTCTTCTAGAATTGTTATGGTTTCATGCCTTACATTTAAGTATTTTATCCATCTTGAATTAACTTTTGTGAGCGGTTGATGGGATTAAGACCACTGGGACTTAGGAATCCTATGTCTGAGGCTATGAGAGGATAGGAGGTGAAGGAATTGCCTGAGCAGAAGCCTGAAATAAGTGCAG
>VBSM01000605.1:32918086-32971961 GCA_008086735.1 Cheirogaleus medius | reverse complement strand
TGTCGGATGTGTAGCTTGCGAAAATTTTCTCCCATTCTGTGGGTTGTCTGTTTCGTCTCTTGACAGTTTCTTTGGCTGTGCAGAAGTCTTTCTGATTGAATTCTTTTTCTGGCACATCACATTACCTCAGCTAGAACTCACGTTCCTTTTTGCGAGTGAGCAGCAGTCATGTAAGTCAGGGAGCCCCCAACTCAATCTAAGGATTATTTGTTCTGCTCAGTTTGCTTCCTTTGTGGGTCTGTAGTTATGCAATAGGTTTCTGTTAGCTATAATATAAGGGACAATAATATAAGCTACTCATTCTTCATTGATGCAACCCCAACACAAAGAGAACCTGCAGCTTTTCTTTCACTCTCTGCTCAAACACTTTTTAAAAATCAAATTAGGGATGAGAGGGCAAGATAGAAGACTAGAGGCAGCCTGCGCACACTACTCTCAAGGAGAAGATCTAAAGTTGTGGGTGGATGCCCACCTATGGATAGGCCTTCTTGGAGAGAGCATTGTGAATCACTGGAGAAGCAATGAGGGACATTCAGAGTGAAGGAGAAGGTGACAGGATGATCCACTGGGCAAGACTGGAAGGTACCTGGAGGAGGCACCCATATGTGGGTAAGGAGGGAACCCTGGAGCTCCATGCTCCCCAAGTGGGCACTGGGCCTGAGCTGGAGGGGGGGGGTTACCACCACAGACCTCCAGACTGATCAGGTTCCTGCTTGGTGTCTGTGCAAGAACATTGCACTGGAGAGTGTGCACAGCAGGGACCCAGTGGCTTCCACTGCTGGGTCACTGCAACTGACACCATTCTGAGCTCTCAGATCCAGAAGGCCAGGTCTAAACAGGGCTCAGCTTTGCTCCAGCAGCCTCTGTATTGCTCCAGCCAGACCACAGGGGGAGAAGGGACAGTAAGTGCTCTTGTGCACCCCATGATGGGAGTTGAGCACCCTTCCTCCCCGTGGGGGATTCAAGTAGAACAGGTACCATAGATGCCACCTGAGAAGCCCTGAGGTGACTACCTTCCCAGCACCTGGGCAGAAGGAGAGCCTCGGCCACCTGGTCCTGCCCCTGTGGCTCCTGTGCTGCCATCTGACCACACATCCCAGCCCACACAGATACTGCACTGCCGCTTGGCCCTGTGGCCCCTCTTCTGAGACTCCTGTGCAGCTGCCTGAACCTGCAGCTCCCACCTGCTTCTTGGCAGGAACTGCTCCCACTGTCTGGTCAAACACTCCACCAGGGATCCACCAGCCTTGAGCTGCCATCACACCTGTACCTGGCTGGAGTGAACCCCCATAGCCCTGACACTCACGACCATATTAATAGACTTACCAGGCTGCAAATGTCACTGCCTCAGAGTGATCTGGGCAGAGCAATCTCCCACAATGCCAGCCTCCATGGAGAGGAACTTGCCCAGCTCCTCTACTCGAGGTTCCATCGTGGCCTAGGGAATGACCAAACACTCTGCAAGAGATGGGAAAATACAGTGGGGGTCTGAGACGCAGTGATCTGGGGGTGCACCCATCCCCCCACAGGAAAGCCGCACTGTTGGTCTAGGGTGAGTTCTCCCGCAGGGAAGATTCCCAGATCCCAGCCCGCAGCACCAGCACCGTAGGAATTGAACATGCCCAAGGGCAAGGGTAACACAAGGGGTGGAGCTCACTCCTAACAGCTAGTCAGAGAATTGCATCTTTCCAGATATGGAGACCCAGCCTCTACTCTCCTTCCAGCAGCTCCCCCTAGTGGCCGGGAAAATGACCTCCGAGCCCTGCCCAGGCTTTGCAAAGGCTTCCAGGATCAGACAACCTAATGGTGCCCAGCCTTGCTTCTCCACACACCTCTGCTGTGGGGGAGAACAAGCAACCCCCTGGGAGCTACAGGACCACTACCAAAACTTGGGGCATTCAAGTGCTCCACCTGAGGGACTAGAGCTTATCACAGGCACAAAAGAACATTTCTGCAGTTGGCTCTCTCCTGCAAGCATCAACCACTGACAGGGAGAAAAACTCTATATCTCATTACAACATCTACCAATGCAATCAAACAGGGTGTGGCTGATTCTTACAAGCATCACCCGCCATCTTGGAGATGAAGCTGACCATCCCCGTACAATTCACACTGATGGGAAGAGGTGAAGACATCAGGATAGAAGCAACCTAAGGGGACACAGCTTTTTAGGAGAGAGACAAAAGTTACAGGCAGGTTGATCTGTGGTGGGTCTCCCTCCTCCATGGCAGACCTCTAGGCCAATCAGGGAGCTGCTCAGAGTCTGTGCAGGGACATTCCATCAGAGAGCAGCTACAGCAGAGATCTGGTGCCTGCCAATCCCAGGTCTCTGCAACCAATGCCATCCTGATTGCTCTGGTGAACGGAGGCAGGTTTGCTCAGGACCCAGCTTTCCAGCGGTAGCCTTTGCATCACCCCTGCTGAGCCTAAAGAAGTAGATACTGTTATTATTTCTATTTAACATATGAGAAACTGAGGCCCAGAAAGGCTAAGTACCTTGTCCAGAGTAATGCAACTGATAAGTAGAATGTAATTTAATTAAGAACCACTTCGGTACTGCGTTCACTGGGCACAAAACCTTGCCCACAGCCGGCACTCATAGTCCGCACGATAGTTTGTCCTGTGCATTGACGACGAATCTGTTTTGCTCTTGTGTGATGAGGAAAGCTTTAAAGCACTGAAAGCTTGTTTTACTTTTCAGGCAGCTTTAGGAAAATAACTATAATAACTCCTACTAAGGACTTGTTAAGGTCACAGATTCATAGTAACTTATTAGCTGAACGTACACACCAACTGCAGAGATAAAAGCTGTAAAAGTAAAAGCTTTTGGCTGTTGCCTAATGTCGACACTTGGCTGTGCGCGTTCATCTGTGGCTGTAGACTATAGTCGCCGCTGGTACTGAAGTGGTTAAGTACCTGAAGACTTCCATTAAAATGTATGACTATCAAAAAAAAGAAACAAATAATATCGAGAAAATGGGTTTTGACTCAAATGTTTGTAAGAACCCCAGTTGGTCAACATGAAGTCTTCTGGTTATAATTCTTAACCAGTGAATACTGATTTGGGGAGGGGGAAGTGGGGTAGTGAAATGATCAGTGAGAGACTTCAAAGTTCTGACCATTTGTCGGTGAATATTCTCTCAGTGAGTAGGAAGCTCATCAAGTCTGGGAAAGTGAATTTTAATATATTAATGAAACAATAACTTTGGATATTCAATGTTTTTTAATATCTATCTTTTTGGATTGAGGAAATATCTCATGTTGCTGTTTCATTATGACTTGAAACAACGGAACCATTTTTTGCAATGATGCTGTGTTTTCGTAATGAGTCTCAAGAGGCAATACACTTTTCCAGCTGCTGGCATTTGGTTATTGCCACTGTTCATATACTGCATTTTTGGAAATCACCCTTTTCTGTATCTCCTTTTGCTACTGTAGAAAAATTGCATTTGCCCACATCCTAACATTATGACCAAAAAAAAAAAAAAAAAACAAAACCAAAAAACAAACTCCCAAAACAAAACAAAAAAAAAGGAGAGACAAATATGAGATGTTTCTGTAAGGTCTAGTTTGGAGGAAGTAGTTGTATATTGTAGAGGTAAACACAGAAAGACTTTCTTCACTAGCTAGTGTTACACTGGGCAATATAATTCTATAAAAGACTTGGCGATATATTAACAATGTGGCTTTTAAGTACTTTTCTGGCATAAAATCCTATGGGTTTTTAAAAAACAAACTGGAAGAGTTCTCTTCAAATGGAGCTTCCTTTTTCTTTCTTTGACAAGGATTTGCTTGCTCTTCAGGAATTGAGTCAGAAGAACATGTTTCAGGAAGTAGCAGCGTAAGCCCATACCACCAAGCTTAGCAACAATTAATATATTCTTGATATTCTAAATAAATATGCCATTTGACATATGCTGTCAACTCTATGGCAACAAATAAAATGCTATAATTATTGTTATTGCATTTATTTTTTAAATTTTATAATAAAGTTCATATTACGAAGAGAGGATTAGTAAAGTAAAATTTGCATTAATATTAGATAGTTCCATAAGCCACAAATCAATCAAAATAGACATTGTAACTTTTTATTCTATATATGTGTATGTTTAAATACAAAGTGTTAAATTCAAACAATACCTATGAACTAAAAATTTAATCTTATTTCACTTGTTTATCTCACCTCCATCTACTCCCTTCCCTCAATATAACAGGCAGTTTGAGCTTCTATAACAGAATACCAATAGACTGGGTAGCTTAAACATTTCTTTCACACTGAAGGCTGGAATTCTGAGATCAGGGAGTCAGTAAGGTTGGGTTCTGATAAGGACTCTCTTCCAGCTTGCCAACTACTGGTTTTTCATTGTAACCTCACATGCAGGAAATAGGGTGAGGGAGCTCTCTGGGGTCTCTTTTATAAGGGCACTAATCCCATTCATGGCAGTGCTACCCTCATTACCTAATCACCTTCCAAAGGCTCTACTTCCTAATACCATCACTTTAGGGGTTAGGAATGAAACATGAATTTTTGAGGGACATAGACATTCAGTTTATAACAGTATGCACCTTTCTAGAACTTTTTTATAGCATAAAGATATATATAGATGTAAATATAGATACAGCTATATAGTTCTAGGATTTTGAAAGAACATAGGTTATACTGTATTTTTCTGGAAATTGTTTTTATTACTTAAAATATGATATTTGCTATAGGCCATTCTCACTGGGGTTAGGTGGTATCTCATTGTGGTTTTGATTTGCATTTCTCTGATGATTAGAGATGATGAGCATTTTTTTATATGTTTGCTTGCTATTATTCTGTCTTCTTTGGAGAAGTTTCTGTTCATTTCCGTTGCCCATTTCTTGATGGGATTGTTTGAGTTTTTCTTAACCCCAGTGAGAATCAAGAAATCCCAAAACAACAAATGCTGGCGAGGATGTGGAGAGACAGGAACTCTCTTACACTGCTGGAGGGACTGCAAATTAGTGAAACCTTTGTGGAAAAGAATTTGGAGATACCTCAAGCAGCTAGCAATAGAAATACTATTCGACCCAGCAATAGCACTGTTGGGCATCTACCCAAAAGAGCATAAGTCATTCTATTATAAAGACATCTGCACCCGCATGTTTATGGCAGCACAATTCACTATTGCACGGTCATGGAAACAACCCAAGTGCCCGTCAATTCATGAGTGGATAACTAAAATGTGGTATATGCTCACAATGGAATATTATTCAATTCTAAGAAACGACAGTGAGCTAACACCGTTTATGCTATCCTGGATTAAGCTTAAGCCCGTTATCCAAAGTGAAGCAACACAAGATACGGAAAAAGGGCTCCACATCTACTTGCCATCAAATGGTACTGACTGTTTAAAATTATGGTGCTCAAAGGGTGGTAGTGTACACCAGGGTTTCGGGAGGTGGGGCAAGACCCACATCATAGGGATGTGGAGAGCATTGTGGGGGGGAAGGGCATACCTCTAACCCTTCTTAGGGAGAGGCAAAGTTATACAATGTATCCAAAATATAAAAAAAAAATCTTTTGTTGGATAGAGGGCAGGCGGGAGGGGGGAGGAAGTGTAGAGTTACATAATGTGTGCCGGGCGCGCCACCTGGGGATTGGACTCGCTTGGAGCTCTGGCATGTAGAGGGGGGTAGGAGTGGTAGGGGCAATGTATGTAACCCTAACAATATTTGTACCCCCATTATATGATGAAATAAAAAATAAAATAAAAAAATATGATATTTGCTAATATATACATATATAATTGCTAGCTTTTAAGAGTTATCATTGTTAATTAAACCTTTCCCTTCTGCCATGAACATATCCGTACACACAGACTGTGAGAATTTGGGATGTGGAGAATCATAAATTAAAATGGAAACACCAGCAGAGTCAGTACTACAGAGCACTAAAAAGACTTTGAAGCTTTGTCTCTACAGAGATATATTCTTGTTTTATATGTTAGCAATTGTTATTCCTTTCTTTCACATCCTCTGAAATCATGACCTGTCTTCTGCCCTAGTTACTCCCAGATACCTTCCATACAATATTTGGCCAATCATTCCAGGCTGCAGTGATTTTTTTATTTTTATGTTTTACTTTTTTTTTGCAACCTTATTAACAGATTCTGCAATGCAGTGATTTTCATGATGCTCCTCATTTATCAGAGGACTTTCACAAATCTCAAATCTTCTGTTAGTCTTTACCCTTCAACATCCTCTATCATATTCCAGAAGGCAACTCAAGCCAAATAAATAAACTTTGCATTTTGGCATCGAACCTGATACATTTCCTTTTTTTTTTTTTTTTTTGAAAGAGGTCCAACATTATCACTTGCATACTTTAGATATCTTGTGGTGTCAATATTGTTTGCCTGACACAAAGTAAATGGCAGAAAAAGAGGCCACAGCTGTGTAAACACTTGTTGCAGAACATGCTCCACACTAGATAAAATGGTAGAGCAGTCTTGGCTAGGCATTTAGAATTTTGGCTGGGATTTTCAGTAGAATGTGCCTCTCCAAGTTCTCATTGACTGAGAACTCAAGGCTTGGAGAAAATACAAATGTACATGCATTGACACAGGCATATTGTGTATGGTAAAGGATTGTGATACACACATATATGCATATATTTATATATTATGTATCAGTGAACTATGTCAGAGATAAAATTACAACAAGTTAGTATTGTGTGGACATGGTCAGTGGGTTATATATGCACACATATCTTCATGTGCACATGTAGTATAGATTCCGAAGAGTGGAAATTCTGGGTAAGAGATGTTGAGGGACTTGCCAGATTGGGACTGCAAATAGAAACTAGTCTTTTCAATGCTCACTTCATTACTTCTCCTACATATCATACCAACAATATTTCTATGGAATTGTTCATCACTTCAGGGGACATATAAGAAATGTACAATTTAAATCTTACCTTCAATAATATTATCATTTAAATAGGAAACACAAACACTTTACATTTTAAAAACTCAGATAAAAAGTAAATATTATTTTAGGTGGCATTGATTATGAAATTATAATAGAAATGTAGAAGTGTGAAAAATCAAAAGATCTCTATGATCTATTGAAGGTTTCTCTTCAGGAATTTAAAAATTACAGAGGTGGGACTAGCTTGTTATAGATCAACTATTTCCAAGAGTCTGCCTAGAAAATCTAGACAAATTTAAGGAAAAATGTCTGTCAAAAAAGATTGCAGAGTTACCAAGAATCATGGAGCCAAAGGCCCCAAAGAAGAGAAGGGTAAAATAGAATTGATATTTGGCATCACTTTTCTTATCAAAGCACTTGCCCATTCTAGAAGGGATTACTGAGATGGTTAGAAGTGGAACAAAACCATCAGCCTCAGGAGGCTATAGGGTCAAAAACTGGAGTCCATGGACTTAATATACACTCCAGGCTTCCGCTTGTATTCTGGAGGACTATCCCTTGTAGTAAGAGTGACGGCTGTTGTCTGTGCATGCTGCTATAACAAAATACCTTACTCTTGGTAGCTTATAAACAACAGACATTTATTTCTTAAGGTTCTGGAGGCTGACAAGTACAAGATCAAGGGTGCTAGCAGATTCAGTGTCTGGTGAAGGCCTGGTTCATAGATGGCAATGTTTTCACTGTATCTTCACATGGTGGAAGGGAATAGGGATCTTTCTGGGGTATCTTTTACAAGGACACTAATCCCACTCATGACGTCTCTGCCCTCATGATCTAATCAGCTCCCAAAGGCCCTACTTCCTAGTACCATCACCTGGGGATTTAGGAGTCCAACATATGAATTTTGGGGGACACAAACATTCCAACAATAGCAGTGACCTTTCACAAACAGCAACCTTCACAAAGCATAAAGATTTGCTTTGAAGTAGCTCAATAATAGATTGATTATACTTTGATCATAACTGCCTGCCAGATAGCTCATCCAGAAACTCAAATTAGCTCTATGAACTTTCATATAAAATCCTGGCTCTCAATCAAATTACCAAGCATGGGAGGAAATGACATTACATGACTAAAAACTATGGAAAAATAAATGGAAAATTGACACAGATCCACAGGACATTGAGATATTGATGTTAACGAACAAAGACATTAAGATAATTGAAAGCTCCAGTTATTTCAGTGACCACCATTCACTAGTGCATGGATGTGAGCTGCTGGTGGGAATGTAAATTAGTACAACCTCTATGGAAAACAATATGGAAACATCTCAAAGAACTAAAAGTAGATCTACCATTTAATTCAGCCATCCTACTGCTGGGGATCTACCCAAAGGAAAAGAAGTCATTTTATAAATATAAAAAAAAGACACCTGCACCCATATGTTTATTGCAACACAATTCACAATTGCAAAGATATGGAACCAATCTAAGTGCCCACCAACTGATGACTGGATAAATAAAATGTGTGTATATATATATGAAATATATATGAAATACCACTTGGCCATTAAAAAGTATGAAATAATGTCTTTTGCAGCAACTTGGAAAGGAACTGGAAGCCATTAGCCTAAGTGAAGTAACCGAAGAACAAAAAAAACCTAAACACTACATGTTCTCAGTTGTAAGTGGGAGCTAAGCAATGAGTATGTGTGGTTATCCAGAGTGACTTAATGGACTCTAGAGATTCAGAAAGAGAAGTTGAGAGGGGGGATGTGGCATGAAAAATTATCTATTGGGTATAATGTACACTATTCCTGTGATGTGTATATTAAAAGCCTAGATTTCTCCAATTTGCAATTCATCCATGTAACAAAAAACCATTTGTATCCCCTAATCTATTAAAAAAAGATGCCTTGTCTTTGTCAAAGGGATGGATGTATTATCCTGGGCTGGCCAAAGTTGAGCCAGTTAGAGTCTCCTTTTATAGACATTTCCATACTCTCCCTTCTACACACACACACACACACACACCACTGAAGCAGCGACAGGTAACAGTGAGATTCCCTCATTTTATTTTTGGGGGGACTAATGACTGGAATTGTTTGTGGTAATGCATTGCCTCCTGTTCATCTTATGGCACTGCTCATAATTCACAGCTGGAGAACAAATGCCAAAACACATATGTAAACAGTATGTGAGAAGCTGGATATGGTAATTTGCTTGACTGTAATAATCATTCACTATGTATATGTACAATAAGACATCTTGTTGCATACCTTAAATGTATAGAATTTTTATGTATAAAAGGATATAATGATACCAAAAATTCCCCAAACACATATAAA
This sequence comes from Cheirogaleus medius, assembly GCA_008086735.1. Classification (NCBI taxonomy): domain Eukaryota; kingdom Metazoa; phylum Chordata; class Mammalia; order Primates; family Cheirogaleidae; genus Cheirogaleus; species Cheirogaleus medius. The sequence goes on along the minus strand of VBSM01000605.1, from coordinate 32,962,720 downwards.
CACACATAGACAGGGAGAGAGGAAAAGAGAAAGAAAGACTATTTGGTCATTTGACCCCTGTATCTAGGCCTGATTCCTTGGGTCAGGTGTGAGCTGGCTTTCTGTCACTTGCACAACAGAGTTCTGAGTAGCCCAGATATGAGAGTGGATGGAAATTATAAAAAGTGAAGGACGGCCTTTTGTAATGTGTGCAACAATGAAAAATCTAATCAAATCTGAAGCAGCTCTAACATAGCTATACATAGAGTTGGATTCTAGGATCTTTGCCATGATCCTACTAATTTAGTATACATGATGCTTACAAAATATTATATATATTCTTTATAAGTATAATCTTAAAATTAATTACTTTTCCTATGCCTTTGAAGGAAAGAGAATCCGGAATAAAAATTAAGCTCAATAAAGATGTTATCCTTGTGGCATGCCTTAAAGTTCTGCATCAAACAATGAATTACTTTAAGTTGAGGGCGTTGTGTTTTTGAAAATTCCTATACAATAGGGATTATTTCAAACATGTTTTTGAAGCATTAACATTTTTACTTATATGCTCCTTATTATATATTAGTTCTTAATATAATATTTAAAAGAAATGAAGCTGCATTGCTCTAGAAATATTGGAAAGTTGAAACGTTTACCATTATACTAGAATGTCCTCATTAATTGGAAGTAGAGGAATTTAACTGTAATATATTTCATTAATGCTTATCTTTTCTTAGCTTCTGAGGTTGAAGATTTTAATACCAGAGAATATCATTCTTATGTACATGGCATTTGAAAATGAAATCTTTACTGAAATGAGTTACTTTGAAACTGTGAAACATACTTATCCATTTATTTGGGAAGATCAAGAAGTGACATGTTAATTTCTTTAGCACTCAGGAAGAACATCCCTATACATACCAAGATATATTTGTAGGATTACTAAAAATTTATCAAGTTTTATGGAAACATTTCTAAAGTTAATTAAATATAAAAAGCTTATTATGCTAAATAGTTGGAACTTGAGTGAATTTCTTTTGGTTAACCACAGACATCATTATAAATATAGGTACTCTTCCATTAAGGATGGGGCTACATCCTGAGAACCCATCGTAAGTTGAAAATATTTTCAACTTACAATATGTTTGATTTACAGTGGGCTTATCCAGATGTAGTGCACTGTACTTTGAGGTGCATACTGAATGCTTATTGTTTTCGTACCATTGTAAGGTAAAAAAAATTATGTAAAACCATCATAAATTGGGGACCATCTGTATCAGTTACTGTGTAAAAGGTTGATACTCTCTATTGGTCTTTATATGTATAAGTTGATTTGTCCCAATTTTAAATTATTTCAGACTTGTGTGTTTTTGAGGTTTTTACTTCTATAGTTTTCTATCTTTTTCCTCATTGTCAATATCCCAGCTGCCATTTATTACCTCTGTCGATGCCAGCCTTCAGCAATCTGTCAGTTCTCTCTTAGTCTCTCTCTCTTCCTCTCCCTCTCATTCTTCTGTAGGTCTTACATGAACTTAGTAATATCTATTTTGGCTACTCAGTAGTCTCTTTGATTGACTTCCTGATTCTGTGAATAAGTCTCATAGATAATAATCTCTGAATAAATGAAGGGGCCATTCATTTTCTTTTTAATGGTAAAAAAAAGCCCTGCTACCTGAATTCAGATGGCTATGACTGTCATTAGAAGACTCAGATAATGTTGAAAAATCTATTTAGAATGGTAGGAAAACAGAGCATTTCAACACATTGTAGAAATAGAAGAAATTCTTGGTAATTATTCCTTGAATAAAGGAAGACTTTTGGAGAGTTCTTTCCTTTGTTTTTTCTTTTGGTTTGAAAGGTCCTAAAAGTAAGGACTTATTTATTACATTTTTAAAAGGCTAAGAGCACATGAACACTTCCACCAAGTAGAATCATTAATAATTCAAGAATAAAGTAGAAAGGTTTATAGAATTTATAAAATGCAAAGCAAAAGGATAACATAATCTAGAAACTCACCAGGGGAAAAAGAAAATGACAAATTTGGTTCATCACCACCTTGAAAATGTACAGTTTTAGGGAACAGTTAACTTCATTTTGCTAAAATATAAATAGCATCTTAGCTGAAGACATTGACATATAGAAAGTGCTTGGGAATTTACACAAGTTGAATAATTATTTAATAAATCAATGAACAAGTTATTGGACATTGACTATATGCACAGCACAACCCAGGTGGTGTGGGGGAAGTGGTAATCAAGTCACATCATGCTGTTGCTATGCCCATTAGACATTCTGCCATCAGATTACAACTGTTTTCTGTCAAAAAAAGGTAGCTCATTTTAAAATGACTGTCATGAATTTTTTTTCTCAATTTCTAAATAGAGTACTAGAGATAGTAAGAAATGGGACAGTGGTAAAGCAATGTTGCCAAAGACAAATGTTTCCTTTAAAATGTGTCTGATAAAAAGAGGTCTCAGTAGAACTAGTGGTTGAGCTGCAGATGGTCAGAGAGAATCTAAAGGACTTTTGCATTTGCCTTAAGGGGGCTTAAACTGGCAAAATGTCTTTGTAACATTAAACTGGCAAATGTTCTTTATAACATTAGAGAGATGGTGAGAGCAGATGCTATGGTTTGAATATGTCCCCCAAAGTTCATGTGTTGGAAACTCAATCTCCAATGCTACAGTGTTATTATATAAAATAATAAAAGTTGATTAGGTCATAAGGGCTCTGTCCTCATGAATGATTTCATGTGGTTACCATGAAAATGGGTTAGTTATCATGGGATTGGGTTAGTTATCACCAGAGTGGCTTTATTACAAAAGCAAGTTGGTCCTCTCTTGCTCACTCATTATTGCTTTCTACTGCTCTTCCACCTTCAGTCATGGAATGACATAGCAAAAAGGCCTTCACCAGATGCTGGTGCCATGCTCTTGGACTTCCCACCCTCCAGAACTGTGTGTCAAATATATTCCTGTTCTTTATATATTTTCCAGTCTGTAGTATTCTGTTATAGCAACACAAAATGGACTAAGAAACCAGGATTACAAAAAGAAACAAAAGAAATCATTTACCTTCTGCTCTCTTTTATGTTTCTGGTTGTGTTCGATTATCCTCTCATATGAAGGTACGTATTTGCAATCAGAAGGAAAAGGGATCCCTTTACAAGTACAGCCTGTCCTTATCAAGACAGGTTCAAAGGGTCAGGTGTTTTCACAGGTTCTTCTGGGTAGTAAAGAAATATAAAAAAAATTAAGAATATAAGAAAATAATATTTCATGTGTTCCAGCAATGCCCAATAGATTAAATATTCTAAAATAGCCTTGACACAAAATACATGGAAATGTTGGATAAAATATAATCTACATTCTTTAAATGCATATCTGGCCCCAGAGGAAATATAGAGGTTAACAGGAACTAATAATGAAGAGAAACTTGAAAACTAGAATAGAAACAAACTCTGAATCTAGGCTTTTCTGTGAGATTTGGGGAAGCATTATAGATTTTAGCAACCAAGGTATTGGAGTAGTTATGACTACATGGGGATGGGAGGGAGATACAATTTGGGTTCTTATGAAGAGGGGAGTTCAAATTAAAATCTCAAAAAATTCTAGGATCCTTAAGGGACTACATCCTTTATATAATATATATTCTGACACTGGCTAAGGAAGGTGATAGTCAAGTTTGTCTGTTTTGGCTTGCACTTTGGAGAGATTTAAAAAAATCTGTGATAATGTATCATCCAAGTGTGTCTTCAATGGATATAGACTTCAAATTTATGTACTTATGCAATCTTATCAAAAATAAAAATTAATATTTAAAAATGGTTCTTGAATGGCAATGCTCATGGGACACTTAGCAGAAGCAAAGGCAACCTCAATAATTCACTCCAACTCAGACCTACCAAACTTATCATGAACAAAATTTCATTAAACATGTGTTTACAGTCTAAAATACAACAACAAGAAAACCAACCAATTATCCACTAGTCCTTGTTATCAGAAACCACAAATAGCACACTTAGAATACTAAGGGCTAGTTGTTTGAGACCAGCCTGGACAACATAGTGAGACCCCATATCTACAAAAAATTTTTAATAATTAGCCAGGAGTGGTGGTACATGCCTGTATTCCTAGATACTCAGGAGGCTGAGATGGGAGGATCTCTTGAGCCCAGGAGTTTGAGGCTGTAGTGAGCTACAGCACTACACTAATGCACTCCAACCTGGGCAACAGAGTGAGACCCTGTTGCTAAAAAAAACCCCAAACAAAAACAATTCTCCCTCAAAACCAAAAACACCAAGGACTTCAAATAATGGGCATTTATTAGATATCAGTTATCAAAGAAATATGTTTCAAATAATGAAATGATCATAGATTTAATTAAAAAAAGAAACAGTAATAAGATACCAGCAAAAGATTTCCAGATTTGAAAAAGAATAATATAGCCTTTTAAGAATTTTGACACAATTTCTAGAAATCTCACATAGCTAACAAGCATAATCAAATAGTCATATATAGAACTATGTACCAAACAATTATACAATATGCACATTTTTCTCAAACACAATGAAACTTTTGCAAATTGACATCGTAGGTTCATAGAACAAGTTTCATCCAATTTCAAATAATTTGTATCAGACAGGCAGCATTTTTTAACCTCATGCCATTAAATTAGAAATAATTATAAGAAAGACTAAAAGCTAATTAAAAGTAAGTGAGCTTCTGAGTGGGGAGGAGGCAGGAAGACATGACTAGGAGCACAAGGCAGGTGTTGCTTTCCTATGCAGACATGGTTCATATCACTACAGTTCAGTTTATGACTTTTTACATAAGGGCTCTTAAAAAGTTTTAATACTTTTTTAATGAATCCTTTTTTCCTGATATAATATTTTTGTGCAAATCACACTAAATAAATATACCATAAGGAGGGATATTTCAGCATTAATAGTTTTCAAAACATACCAATTTATTCCACACAGACTCTAATTAGAGATTATTATATGGAACAAATTTGAATTGTTTACCATGTTTTAGTGACTCTACATCTTTTTGTTTTGAGTATGTTTATTTAGCAATAGGGTGTAGGCCACCAATAATTCTGGTAACAAGAGATGTGAGTATAAATTATGATATAACAGAATGGGACTTCCCTTATCTTATCTGTTTTGCACACATTTTATTAACTAATATATTTTTGGGTGATACCCTCAAGTCTTTCAGAAATACAATCACATCCTTGGCAAATAAACATATGTTTACCATTTTTTCCCTGCATAAACTTTATTTTTGCTTCATGTCTTACTGTCCTGATCATTGTTTTCAAACAATGTTAAATAATAGTAGTGATACTAATTACTGATGCTTGATTTATGGATTTTATGATCATGTTTCTATTGAAACAATTTTAGGAATAGTTGTTTGCAAAATTTCTCAGTTTAGTCATCAGTTTTCTTTTGATTTCTACTTAACCTTTAGTGAGAGTTAGCAATTTACTTTTTAATAAATCAAAATAGTTGTCATAAGTCCTTGTCTATCAATAATGACCTTGAATGTAAGTGGATTAAATTTTCCAATCAAAAGACATGGAATAGTTGAATGGATTGGAAAATAAGACCCAATTCTATGCCTACAAGAGACCCATGTCACCTGTCAAGACATACATAGACTGAAAGTGAAGGAATGGAAATATTCCATGCAAATGGAAACAAAAAGAGAGCAGGCATAGCTATATGTATATCATATACAATAGACTTTAAATCAAAAACTGTAAAAAGAGGCAAAAATGGTCATTATATAATGATAAAGGTGTCAATTCTTCAAGAGGATATTACAATTATAAATTGTATATAAAATTGTAAATTGTAAGTTGAATGAGTAATAAAATCTCCCATCGCCCAACACTGGAGCACCTAAATACATAAACCATGTTACTAGATCTGAACAGAGATATACACTATAATACAACAATAGCAAGGGACTTTCACACCCTACTGTCAGCAATGGACAGGTCATATTAACAGAAAATCAACAGGAAATGTCAGACTTAAACTATACTTTATGCCAAATGGATCTAACAGATATATATATATATATAAACCACTACCCTCAACAGCTCCAGAATACACATTCTTCTCAAGAGAAAATGGATCATTCTCTGGGTAGATCATATACTAGGCCACAAACAAGTCTTAACAAATTTGAGAAGATTAAAATCATATCAAATATTTTTTTCCAGATACAATGGTATGAAGTCAATAACAAGAAGACTTTCAGAACACTCACAAGTACATGGAATTTAAACAACATTCTTTTGAAGACCCAATGGGTCAAAGAAGAAATTAAAAGGGAAATTATAAAATATTTTGAGACAGACAAAATGGACACAAAACATACCAAAATTTATAAGGTACAGAAAAAGCAGTTCTAAGAGGGAAGTTTATAGTAATAAATACTTACATTAAAAACTCAAATAAACAACCTAACATTACACTTCACGAAAGTAGAAAAAGGCCAACTAAGGCCAAAGTTAGTAGCAGAAAGAAAATAATAAAATCAGAGCAGAAATAAATGAAATAGAGACTAGAAAAACAATAGAAAAGATCAATGAAACTGAGACTTGGTTTATTGAAAAGATAAACTAAACCAATAAGCCTTTAGCTACATTAACTAAGAAAAAAGGGAAAAGTCTCAAATAAAGAAAATGAGAATTGAAGGAGGAGACATTACAACTTATGCCACAGAAATACAAAGGATCATAAGGAACTACCAACATTACACACCAACAAATTGGATAGCCTAGAAGAAATGGACAAATCCTTAGACATATACAAACTACCAAGATTGAATCATGAAGAAATAGAAAATATGAACAGGCCAATAATAAGTAAGAAGACTGAATCAGTAATAAGTCTATCAAGAAAAGTGCAGGACCTGGTGGCTTCATTGTTGAATTCTACCAAACATTTAAATAATATTAGTCTGTCTCAAACTCCTTGAAAACATTGAAGAAGAGGGAATACTTCTAAATTCATTTACAAGAACAACATCACCCTGATACTAAAGCCAGACAAGTTAATAAATTAATTAATAAATAAGAAAGAAAGAAAGAAGGAAAGAAAACTATATACCAATATCCTTGTGGGGACATAGATGCAAAAATCCTCAACAAGATACTAGTAAACTCAGTTCAGCAGAACATTAAAAGGATCTTCCACCATGATCAAATATCAAGTGGGATTTATTGCAGGGATGCAAGGGTGATTCAACAGAAGCATCTGTCAATGTGATATACCATACTAATAGAATGAAGGACAAAAACCATATTATTATCTCAATAGATTCAGAAAAAGCATTTGATAAAATTAAAGATTTCTTCATGATCTAAATGCTCAACAAAATCTACTTAGAAGGAATGTACCTCAACACAATAAAGACCATACATGACAAATCCACTGCTGACATCATATACTCAATGGTAAAAAGATGAAAAGATGAAAGCTTTTCATCCTAGATCAGGAACAAAATGAGAATGTTCACTCTTGTTGATTCTATTTAACATAGTACTGGAAGTCCTAGCCAGAGAAATTAGACAAAGAAAAGAAATAAAAGCATACAAATAGGAATGGAAGAATTTAAATTGTCCCTGTTTGCAGATGATACGATCTTATATACAGAAAACTGTAAAGACTACAAGAAACAAACAAACCAAAAAAACCAGTTAAAACTAATAAATGAATTCAGTAAAGTTGCAGGATAAAAAAACAACATACAAAAATCTGTAATATTTCTACACACTAACAATGAATAACTGAAATGAAATTAAGAAAACAATACTTTTTACAATAGCTACACACAAAATAAAATTCTTGCAAATAAATTTAACTAAAGAGGTGAAAGACCTGCACACTGAAAACTACAAAACAATGAGGAAGGGATTGAAGAAGACACAAGTAAATGGAAAGATATCCTGTGTTTATGGATCAGAAAAATTAATATTGTTAAAATGTTCATGTTACCCAAAGTGATCTAAAGATTGAATGCAATTCCTATTAAAATTCCAATGATGTTTTCACAGAAATAGAAAAAAAAATCCTAAAATTTGAATGGAATTGCAAAAGATCATGAATAGCCAAAGCAATCTTGAGCAAAAAGAACAAAACTGGAGGCACAATGTTACCTACATTCAAATATTCTACAAAGTTATAGTAATTAATATAGTATGGTACTGGCATAAAAATAGACACATAGACCAATGGAATAAAATAGAGATCCCAGAAATAAATCCACATATTAAAGGTTCAATTGATTTTCAACAAAGGTGCCAAGAACCCACAATGGGAAGAGGATAGTTTAATGAATGGTGATAGAAAATTGGATAGCTACATGCAGAAAAATATATTTGAACCCTTATCTCAGACAACATACAAAAATCAACTCAAAATGAATTAAAGACTTAAATATTAGACTTGAAACTCTAAACCCACACATTAAAATAATAAAAAAGAAAACATAGAGGAAAAGCTCCATGACATTTGTGTGGGTAATGATATTAATATTTTGGATATGACCCCAAAGCACAGTCAATAAAAGCACAAATAGGCAAATGAAATTACATCAAATTGAAAAGCTTCTTCACAGCCAAGAAAACAATCAACACATTGAAGAGACAACCTACAGAATGGGAGAGAATATTTCTAAACTATACATCTGATTAGGGTTAATATCCAAAATATCCAAGGAAATCAAACTACTCAATAGTAAGAAAACAGAAATAAAAAAATTTAAAATGGAAACAAATAGGCAAAGGACCTGAATGGACATTTCTTAAGAGAAGACATATAAATGGCCAACAGGTATATGAAAAAATGGTCCACATTACTAATCATCAGGGAAATGCAAAATGAAACCACTACGAGCTATTACCGCATACGTTAGAATGGCTATCATTAAGACAAAACACAAGTTTTGGTGAGGATGTAGACAAAAGGTAACCATTATATGCTGCTGGTGGGCGTGTAAGTTGGTACAGCCATTACAGAAGACAGTATGGAGGTCCCCCCAAAATTAAAAATAGAAATATTAATATATGATCCAGTAATCCCACAATTGGCTTTATATCCAAAGGAGATGGAATCAATATGTTGAAAGGATACCTGCACTCCCATGTTCGTTGCAGTCTTATTCACAATAGCCAAGATACGGAATCAGGCTAAGTGTCCATCAACATATGAATGGATTAAAAAAGGTGGTGTATATTCACAATGCAACACTATTCAGTTTTTAAAAAGGAAGGAAATCCTGCTGTTTTCAGCAACATGGATGAACCTGTAGGACAACATGGTGACTAGTTATTCATAGTAACAATGTATTATATTCTTGAAAATTGTTGAGGGTAGATTTTAAGTGCTCTCACCTTAAAACATAAGTATGTGAGATAATGCCTATGTTAATTAGCTTTATTTAGCCATTTCACAATATATACATATTTCAAAACATCATGTTGTACATGATACACATGTACAGTTTTTATTAAAAAGAAATAAAGTTACCCATTTTATTAAACATATTACTGAAAAGGAATAAGGAGCCTTCCACTGGCTATCAAAAAGGACTAGTCAGTGAAAACATTCCTAGTGAGGAATAGCTCTAGAAGAGAACATAAGATGTTAACAATAGTGGTTACCTCTGGAGAAAGAAACTGGGGGATTGAGCTTGGAGTTACCATTTCTTTATACCTTTTTGTACTTTTTGCAATGAGAATCTATTCATTATTAAAAATGGATTAAAAAATTCTAGTGGTTGAAATAGAAGAGGGACTCTACAAAACAGAGGTCTAATATTTACTTTTTAATTTTTATTACTGTGAAATAACCTCTTTATTCTTTAACTTTTAGTAAAGCCTATTACACACCAGTACCTATAAAGTTGTTTGTCTGTTTGCTTTATCAAGTAAAAGAAGAAAAGTGAGCTACTATGGGTGCAGGTGGCCAAAAGGTTGAGAACTGTCACGAAGGGGAGATAAGACAGATTAATAATTCATCAAAAACAGAGTTGAAGTTAGAAATAAGTAGAAGAAATTAGAAAAATATTGGGTTTCCCCCATATATAGAATAGGGGGCAAGCTATCTTAATAGAAATAAACATGAAATATTAATGTTCACTTAATATGAATTTAGTTGTAATGAATGCTGCATATTAAAGGGAAACGGCTACATGAGTTGTGGATACCAAGGCAACTGAAATTTGGGCTATCAATATTATAAGGTAGTAAGAATAACTCACTGTGTATAGTTTGAAAACCTGAATAAAGATAATACCAAGGAACGAATTTCAGTTGTGTTTGAACAGTAGCAGCATTGTTGGGATAACTATCCAAGGTGAACAATTACAAATTACAGATTACTAGGTCTGGGGGAAAAATAACCACTTAAGGAATTGAATGATTCCTGAGTAGAGTTCCAGCACTTTGATGTATAGAATAGCTCCTTAATATTAATATTTACTTGTATACCTATTCTTCCAAACTGGATTGTGAAAAAACTTGGTTTCTATTTACTTCATATGTTTTCCCAGTGCCAGATACAGAGTAGACATGAAAATACAAATTTTTATTGAATTATCCAAACATTTTTAACTATAGGCTAGGCAGCTGAGGGAGGGGCAACTGTTTTATTCCATGTAGACAACTGCATTATTTGCCTGACTGTAGATTGAGTGGGTCTGGCATTATGAGTATTTATCTATATTTCTGAGTGGAAGGGATTGAGAGGTCTGTGAATTTTGAAAGTGAAAAACCACTGGCTTGTCTACTGATCCTCATATTAATACTGATGTTTATCTTAAGAGTTTGAAAATCATTTTAATGGGTATCAAACTATTGTTTTAACAACGAAAGAAAGACAGACTCTGTGGTGATTATATTTAAGCCAGACTTAGAAGTGATCATATATTTATTTAGTGTTTGAGAACTTACATGGACCAGACAGATGTTAGTGAAGGGATGTGAAGATTAAAAAGATATGATCCAAACATTCAGTGTGTTCACAAAGGAGTGGCAGAAATATATATGTAAGCAAATCCTTATAAAATTATGTGATGTTTAATAATGTACAATCCAAGTGCAGTAGAAACATGAAGGAGATAATGTCTATATGCTAGAAAAATTACAATAACTGTTACCTGTGAATTATAGTTTTATTGCATCATAAATATAATTTTTATATGTATACTTTTTACCAGTAAGGGCAGTCCAGTGAAAATTTTGAAAGCACCTTTTTATTGTAGTAATTCACTGTCCACATGTATATGCTTATAATTTGGCTTATAAAACTATTACTGATTAAACTTGTTATGTAAGTGTATAATGGATTATGATATAAAATGTTTAGAAATAGAAAAATGTTTTTATAATACGTTTTTGGATGTGCTGTCAGAAATTCTAGAGTTAGCTAAATAACTGGTTACTGCTATAGACCCTTTTATGTAGTTTAAAATTCTGGTGGGTGGGAGGGGAGAGAAGGGGATGGGTGTATACTTACATAATGAGTGCGATGCTCACCACCTGGAGGATGGACACGCTTGAAGCTCTGACTTGGTAGTGGCGGGGGGGAGGGAAGGGTGGCAAGGGCAATATATGTAACCTTAATATTTGTACCCCCATAATATGATGAAATAAAAAGAAAAAAAATTCTGCATTTTCCTCTGGTGGTTCATTTCAAATTTTAGCATTTAGTCACTGTTATGTTACCTTGGATACCATTATCATTCATAAAGCCTCTATACTGGCTTGAAAAGTGTTTCACTTTAGTACTATCATTTTGCTGAAGGTTTTTCTCCTCTTTATTTGCGCTGTAGTTTGAAATGAAACACAATGACTTACAGATCATTTGCAAAGGAACCCTAGGATTTCCTGGCCTTTATAGATTGCATTAGTTGCCTTGAATATGTAATCACAGGGGTTAAATCACAGTCCTTTTTCTTTGTGGTGTTAGATTATAAACACTTTCCACTTTGTTGAAACATTCATGACCTGTTTTCATTTTGTAATACTTATTTTCCTCTGTAAGAAATTTAGGGATTTGTGTGTGTGTGTGTGTAGACATAGTTTTTTTAATTTAAAGGATTGTTCTTTATTCAGAATTTATCTTTCCTACTTTTTTTTTATTTCAGCATATTATGGGGGTACAAATATTATGGTTATGTATATTGCCCATGACCCCCTCCCCCCTCGAGGCAGAGCCTCAAGCATGACCATCCCCCATACGTTGCACATCTCACTCATTATGTTTGTATATACCCATCCCCTCCTCCCTCTTCCCACCCACCCGACACCCGGCAAATGTTATTCCTATATGTCCACTTAGGTGTTGATCTGTTAATACCAATTTTCTGGTGAGTACATGTGGTTAGGGATGTTTTAACATAATTTTAAATTTCAAAATTGAATTCTGTTAGGGATTTTATTCAAATATTGCTTCTGGTGTGTTCTCTGTTTCTCTTCTTTTTCTGGATGTCAATTGCAGTACGTTAGACCTCCGCACCTTATACAATATGTCTTCTAAGCTCATTTTGTTCTTCTGTTTTTGTATCTGCTCATTCTGTGAGTTTCAGAAGGGACTTTTTCTAGGGATCTTTCAGATCACCAATCCTCTCTTCAGCTGTTTATAATCCACTGGGAAACTCATCTATTGATTTCTTATTTTCAGCTATTACATTTTTATATTCAGTAATTTTGATACACTTATTTTAATAATTATAGTTCTCTGATAAAATTTTCCATGTTCTTTTTACTTTCTTGAATATATTTATTGAGGTTACTTGAAAGTCTAATACTCCAAAAACTAAATAACTTCTTATATTGCTTTTATTTTCCTTTTTTCTCTTTATCAAAGAATTTTTTTTTCTGGCAATTTTTTATTTAATACCAGCCAAATGTATAAACATCATAAAGGATATGGATGATGCTATCTGTTTCTGTGAATCATTTCTTTTAGAATTTTGATAGAAAAGGGGTGGATCACCATAATCTCTCATAGATTGAATTGATTCATCTTGACTTTCAGTATTTGTAGGGCCTGGGATATTTTGGATTTGTGAATATTATAGGGTGCTTTCCTTTGTGAGTTCTAACTTAAAGCTGAAGTATTTCCTTATGTCATTTCATCTTGTTAGGCCTGACAGTCAATATTTTTCATCCCCAATCCATGGCACTGTTCGTAGCTCTGCTTACTTTTCAGCTTCCCAATTTCTGCTTTTGCAGTGAGAAGAAAAATAATATGGAATGTTATTCTCCTTTCAGTAAATTTCCCTTTTCTCTTCCCCTGGGTCCTTCAAGTGCTAGCTGCCGTCATAGCTCCCCAATGCCTTCAAGGAGGTTATTTTATATTGTTTGTATCTACCATTATATTTTCTTGGTGTAAGAATTAGTCTAACACAAATTTCTGCCTCTTCTAGAAGTGGAATTTCTAGACAGGATTTTATTCTCATAGTTCCATTCTTATGTGTTTCTTTATAATAAACACATTAGTGTGGATATACATATTGTGGCAGATGTATATCATGGATATGTGCATGTGTGAATCATTGACATATTTTATGTTCTAATGACAAAATGAGTTATCTTCTCTTCAACATTCCATGAATCTAATAAACCACTCCCTGTCAAAACACTTGTCCCTTTAGCACGTCTTCCTTAGCATTCTCAAAATCACATTCTCCACATACCTTGGCAATAGGCTTAAAGACACATAGGCTTCAAGACACAATGGAGCAACTAATATTCCAAAATTGCCCACATGGGAGGTACCATTCATCAAAATTACTTTGATTGACCATAGTGACAATACTTAATATTTATTTCTTTAAATGATTCTATGAGTTTTATAGTTCTTGATTCTTTCTTAGACATCGCCTTTGCTTATCACCTTCTGGTGATTGATCTGTAATCAACATTGACTTGTTTCCACATTATTCCATATTTCTTTTTCAACCAAAATATGTTAGACTTAAGAAAATGTGTTGGGGCACCCATTTGGCAGCTTCCCAATTTTGATTTTGTTAGCCCTGCACCATACTGGTGAGGTGCCAAACATTCTGGCATTCTATTTTATTTGGAATTCAACAAACCACAAAATCCATGTGCGACCAAAGTCACGCACAGATTGTGCCCAAGAAAATACCACATACCTGGACACCATTGCAGCTAGTCAGACATTCTTTAATTAAGGGTTTAATTAAATTATTTTTACCTAAAATTTTTGATGTTAAAAGATACAGGCAGAGAAGAGTCATACCTATATTTTAGAATGAAGCAATGGTGTGTAATTAGGCCTATTATAATTTTAATAAATTCTAATTTTTATTTATATTAACAAAATTAAATTGGACAAATGAATATAACAGTGGTGTAGTTTTTGAACATTATGCATCATATACTGAAAAATGCATTAAATAGTTTGAAAGCCTGCCAAATATACAGAAATGAGTAACCACTAAACTTGGTTAAATATATTTGTCAGAGACAGATTTTTTAATAGGAATAGCCTTTAAGGGTATTTTCTCTAATGGTTATTTTTAATTTTGTGTCTCCTACTCACAGCTGTGTCATTGTCAATTTGAATCAGTACATAAACTTAGTATATATTTGTGCTTATGATGACAGAATAAATCTGTCATTAAAGTTTATGTTGTTAGGGAAATGTTATCATCTCATTGTTGGGAATGACACATAATGGGTCTGTGGGCTTCATTTTTTCTGAAGGTCATTGTTTGTAGAAAATATGTTCAGTGACATTTATTGTGGCAATAAAAACTTCCAAGTGTTGCACAAACTTTGTATCAACTGGATTGGTTTGAGGATTGAAGAACCACTGGAAAGAGGAAAGGAAGGCTTTAGTAGAATATGGGAATTGCTGGGACAGCAATGGGGGAGATTTTGGAGGACAGAACAGAGTTACATATTGATGATTGGTCCTCTGGCATTTTGTGTTATACGGCATTTTGTGGAAAAGTGTGAAAGCTAAGGTGTTGTGACTACTAGAAGAGAATTCTAGAATACATTCTCAAATCAGCAGGCAGCTTTAGTGCCGTGAGATTGGTCACACACATCGAGAGAGAGGCATCCAGGGCAGGGAATACTGCAGCGATAACGACTGCCTTCCCCTAATTTCAAAGACAATACAAGAAAATGAGGCTGGAACAAAAATGAGGAAAAATAATAGACCACTTGTGGTTTCTGAGAACCATAGTCTTGACCTCATTTACCTTGTACATTGTTACTAGTTAGAACCATTTGAGCTGCAAGTGCAAAAACTGTATTTGAATCAGCTCAAAGAAAAGTAGAAAAGTTATTGGCTCATATAGATGCAGAAAGGAAGGGTATGTTTGGCGTCAAGTGAGCTCTCAAGGGAACTCTGTATCCAGGAACTAAAGAAGTTTCTATTTTTCTACCCCTTTTAACCTCCTTTATCCTTCGCCCTACTCTCATACATTTAGTATGATTGTTGTTTTACATTTTGGAAAATCTGTGAATTTTTTTTTAAATTAAACAAACACACAGATGTCCCTTGTCCTTAAAAAAAAATCCCACTCTTGTAAAGCTATGCTACAGAAATAGATAATCAATAATATATATCTTGATTGATCGATAGTGCATTATAAAATGTGTGTGTGTGTGTGTGAGTGCATGCTTTCATATGCCTCAAATAATCTTGGAAGGATATATGTAAAACTGTCAGTGTGGGCTACTCTGGGAAACTAATGGCTTAGTGTGGGCAAGAGGAGAGGACATGCCCTTTTTATGCACTACAATCCTGCTTTGTATTACAACCAAATGCATTTTTTCTATTTTCTTGTCTAATTCTAAATCGTAAAAAGAGAGCTAACAGAAAACAAAATGAAAAATAGTTTAAGAATGGAGTGGAATTCGTAATTCAAAAATCTCATTACATGAGCATTTTTTTAGGTCAGCTCTTTATCAAACACAAACTATGAAAAATGTGGATGAGTATGAAATAGCCTGGGTTGTCATGGTGATATTATCTAAGTTGTTTTATATTCTCTGATGAACTAATCACTGATGCTCCAGGAGACTTGCCTCTAGCTTGTTTGGCCTTTGGAAAGTGATTGACAGACAAATTCATGGAGAGACACACACGTACAGAAATAAAATATGATTGGTGCCCCTCCCCACATTTTCTCTTCTTCCTGTTAGTCACTGTTGAAGGATTAGCTTGGTCCACAACTGACAAGAGACATCTATAGCTTCCAAAAAATCTACTTTAGCATATTGTTTTAAAGTGGGAAGCATGAGTGGGAAGCATGCCATCTGGGAATTAGATAACTTGGTTTCTAGTCCAGTTCTAACACTTACACGGTGTCTATCATTTTATCATTTACCTAGAACTCTACAGTTTACAAACTACTTTCAAGTAAACTGTTCTATTTAATCCTCATAACCTGAGATTCATGGTATTATCACCCCCATTTTAAAGATAAGAGATCTCACACAAGAAAGGTTAAATTACTTGCCCAAGGTGAGATTGTTTTCTAATTGGAATTGTAAGAGAAAATAATACAGACCTAGGTTTGTAGACTTCAAGCCTGAAACTTGTTTCAAGATGCCATTGCCTAGTAGTTTATGCTTTTTACAAACAACACTTAAGGCAAAATAATACAAATGTTAAAAACTAATAGGGAGAATATGTATAATGTTGATATAGATAAAAATAAGATATAGACATAGATCAAAGTAGGATTGAAGATAAATACATAAAATGGGACAGAGGATAATAAGGCACTGAAAGCAGAAGTTTTGAACATTTCTTTTTTACAAATATAAATTCCTGACTGAAGAAAAGGAATAGAAGACTGTTTTCTAACTTGAGAATATCTAAAACCACAAGCTATGATTGTATTTAAAATTCAGCACTGAAGGCATTCTCATTAAACTCACATAGAAAACAAAGGTGTCTGCTGTTGCTACTGTTGCCTAACATCACCTTGAAAGGTCTCGAACAGTGATTCTCAACTGGCATTGTGCACTCTAATCATCTAGAGCTTTTGCAAATACAGTCATGTGCTGCATAACAACGTTTCAGATAAAAGACTGCATATATGAAGGAGCCGAGAAATTCCAATCGCCTAGTGACGTCATAGCTGTCATAATGTTCTAGTGCAATACATTACTCACACATTTGTGATGATGCTGTAATAAACAAATCTACTGTGCTGCCAGTCATATAAAAGTATAGCACCTATTATCATGTACAGTACATAATATTTGATAGTGATAATAAACAACTATGTTACTGGTTCATTAATTTACTATATTAAACTTTTTCTTGTTATTTTGGAGTATACTCCTTCTATTTATTAAAAAAATTGACTGTATAACAGCCTCAGGCAGATGCTTCAGGAGATATTCCAGAAGAAGTCATTGTTATCACAGGATATGACAACTCCATGTCTGTTATTATCCCTGAAGATCTTCCAGTGGGACAAGATGTGGAGGTTGAAAACAGTGGAACTGATGATCTTGACCCTGTGTAGGCCTAGCCTAATGGGTGTGTTTCTGTATTAGTTTTTTTTTTTAATTTCAAAATTTTATGGGGGTACAAACATTTAGGTTACATATATTGCCTTTGCACCCGAGTCAGAGCTACAAGTGTGCCCATCCACCAGACGGTGTGCACTGCATCCATTAGATGTGAATATACCCATCCCCTCCTCCCTCTCCCACCTGCCCAACACCTGGTGAATGTTACTATTACATGTGTACATAAGTGTTGATAAATTAGTTCCAATTTAATGGTGAGTACATGCGGTGTTTGTTTTTCCGTTCTTGTGATACTTTACTTAGAAGAATGGGCTCCAGCACCATCCAGGATAATACAAGAAGTGTTAGTTCACCATTGTCTTTTGTGGCTGAGTAGAACTCCATGGTATACATATACCATGTTTTTATTAATCCACTCATGTATTAGTTTTTAACAAAAAAGTTTAAAAAGTAAAAAAATTAATTAAATAGAAAAATGCATATAAAATAAGGATATAAAGAAAGAAAATATTTTTGAATAGCTGTATGATGTATTTGTGTTTTAAGATTTAAGTATTACTATGTAAGCATCAAAAAGTAAAAAAAAAATTAAGGACTTTATAAAGTAAAAAAGGTACAGTAAGCTAAGGTTAATTTATTATTGAATAAAGAAAACTATATTTTAAAATAAATCTAGTATAGCCTAAGTATACAGTGTTTTAAAAATCTACAGTAGTATACAGTAATGTCCTAGGCCTTCATACTCACCACTCCCTCACTGACTCATGCAGAGCAATTTCCAGCCCTGCAAGCTCTATTCATGCTATGTGCTCTATGCAGGAATACCATTTTTTGTTTTTTATACCACATTTTTTGCTGTATCTCTTTAATGTTTAGATATGCTTAGATCTTAGATATGTCTAGATGCTGTACAGGTTTGTAGCCTAGGAGCAATAGGCTATACTATCCATGTAGCCTAAGTTTGTAGTACCATCTATGTTTGTGTACGTTCACACTATGATGTCTGCACATTGACAAAATCACCTAAATATGCATTTCTCAGAATTTATCCCAGTCATTAAGTGGCACATGATGGTACCAGTGTTTGGGTCTGAAGTCAGGAATACTGATTAAATTGATCTTGAGAACTGGCACTGGTAATTTTGTAAGCTCCCAAGGCATGTATTGAAGACAGAACCAGACAGATAAACATCGTGGAACTTTTTCCTCACCTTATTTGGGGAAGATATTGGCTAAATATAAGATCACATTTTGATCATAATATCTTGGAAATACCTTTCATGTGTGTAGTACATATTAATTTTAAAACATTTCAGAAATATCACATTTCTACTACAATCTTAAGTTATTTAATTATGTCCTAATTTTACACATGTTGGCACATTGCCACCAGCAACTCCCTTCTCCCCAAATGTATTTAAAATTATCTTGCCTTATTGTTATGGATGTAAGACTCAAAAAGATAAAAAATATTTGGATATAGAAGTAATGCTGCCCCTTAGTGTTGGAGCATAGCAACCAAAATTAGTTTTCTAACTTTTGGGTAGCTATGAAAAATTGGAAACAGCTTGCACAGATGAGTTGAAGTAGACAGTTTTGTTATCTTCCCAGTCTTACAGATTTAAATGTAATATTATCATTACTTATTGCCTGGAAGCTACAGAGATATTACCAAAACATTAAGTTCATGACAAATGGTAAGACTTTATCAAAGGATAAGGTAATCAAGCTGCAGAACTAAGAAATAGGAACTTGGAGAAAAAGGAAAGCTAAAAAGTGCTACATGTGTCAAACATGTTCTCCCTGTAGAAACTATAAAGTGGCCACAATGGAAGAGCACTTTCAAAGTGGATGTCAAAGTAAGGAACTTTACCGATTTCAATTCACCAAATAAGACTGAGAGCAAAACACTGGAGTATTGACTTTTTCCTTTCTTTTCTTTTTTCAACACTGTAATCCTCTAAATTATCAGGAAAAATAATCTAGTATGTATATGGGAAAAGACAAACATAGCAAGCAATTGCCAGCCTTAATCCTGGATCTGTTTGACACTCATACAACTAAACTTGTCAAGAAGAACATTAAACCACTCAAAACTTTGGAATCAACCTAAGTGTCCATCAACAGATGAATGGATAAAGAAATTATGATACATATACATAATGGAATTTTATATAGCCACAAGAAACCCCCGAAATCCTGCCATTTGCAACAACATGGGCGTTAAGTGAAAGAAGCCAAGCACAAAAAGACAAATCTTTCATGTTCTCACTCATGGGGGAGCTAAATATTAAAAACAATTGATCTCATGGAGACAGAGAGTAAAATGATGGTTACCAGAGGCTGGGATGGATAATGGGGTGAAGGGGATAAAGTTAGGGTGATTAATATATGCAAAGTATAGTGAGATAGAATGAACAATAATTTGATAGCTCAGCAAAGTGACTATAATCAACAATAAGTTAGGGTATAATTTAGGATAATTAAAGAGTGCAATTGGAATCTTCCTAACATAAAGGAAAGTTAAATGCCTGAGGTTGAGGTGATGGATAACTAGTTACCCTGTTTGATTAATACACATTGTATCCCTATATCAAAACATCACATGTGCACTATAAAATATATAACTATTATGTACCATAATAATTAAAAATTTAAAAAGCACAAAACCCCACAAAATCAGTGGCATTTCCATGTACTAATAATTAACCATCCAAAAAGAAAATTAAGATAGTAATCCCATTTACTAAAGCAACAAAAGAAATACTTAGGTGTAAATTCAACAAAGGGGGTAAAACACCTGTATACTGAAAATTACAATGCATGACGAAAGAAATGAAAGAAAACAGAAATAAAAGAAAAAATATCCCATTTGTTCATAGATTGGAAGAATTAATATTGTGAAAATGTTCATACTATTCAAAGTGATCTACAGATTCAATGCAATCCCTATAAAAATTCCAATGTCACTTTTCACAGAAAAACAGTGGAAAAAAATTCTAAAATTCATATTAAACCGCAAAAGACCCTAAATAGCAAAAAAAAAATCTTGAGCAAAAATAACAAAGCTGGAGGCATCATATTACTTGCCTTAAAATATTCTACAAAGAGCTATAGTAATCAAAACAGTATGGTATGGGAATGGGAAGTTGTTGATCAAGGGTTGCAAAGTTTCAGATAGACAAGCAATAGGTTTGGAGATCTATTGTACAGCGGAGTGACTATAGTCAGTAATGATATAGAGTTGTCCCTCTGTATCTGTGGGTTCTGCATCCGTGGATTCAACCAACCAGGGATCAAAAATATTTGAAAAAAATTGAATTTATACTAAACAAGTACAGATTTTTTTGGTTATTATTCCCTAAACAATGCAGTCTAACAACTATTTACATAGAATTTATATTACATTTGGTATTATAAATAATATAGAGATGATTTAAAGTATATTGTAGGATGTGCACAGGTGATATGCAAACACTATACAATTTTATAACAAGGACTTGAGCATCCTTGGATTTTGGTACCCATGAGAGGATCTGGAACTAATTCCCCATGGACACCATGGTACAACTGTATTATATTTTTCAGAATAACTAGGAGAGTAAATTTCAAATGTCTTACCATAAAAAATGATAGCTAAGTGAGGTGATAGATATGTTAATTATCTATTGTGTACATATATCAAAACATCTCATTGTACTTCATAAATCTATACAATCCTGATTTTTCAAAATAATATTATCAATAAAATTTTAAAAATATATTAGAAGTACAGCATTTTACTACCAAAAATATATAGAGAGTCAAATAAAAAATGACAGGATGAAATTATTTCAGAAATCTGTATACAATAATGTTCTTGTTATTGAACAGGATTTATTGTAGGAATAAAATAGAGATCCCTCAATTCCTAACACAGTGGATAAGAGCAGTAAAGAAAATCAAGGGTATGTAAGCAGAGGCACTGGCAGATGAGCTTTTGAGAAAAATGATTTATATGGCTTTGAAGATGATGATTTCTAGTTTCTAAGGTTGAAGATGGCTATAAAGCCTTGACTATAAATATACTTTTACATTTTTTCCTTCCTTTTATATAGTGATATTTTATTGAAATAGCAGTATATATTAGAATTCATTAATTTTTTGTGTGTTACCTGCTGTGAATTAATATTAAAAACAAAATATTTGCTCTTAGTGCATGGTATAGCATGAATTAGAAATTCTTCAAATTTATTATTTCTTGTATGCTTTGTACCATTTCCTACTGAAGGATTTGTTTATATGCATATTCCATAGCTATCTATATAGAAATTCAAACCTTGACTTGCTTCTTATTAAATGCGAAACTGCATTTTTTCTTACAAGACCCTAAGTGTGTTATGAATTTTTATTTACAAGAAATTTCTGGGTTTTATTTTACTATGTGCCAATATTCACTGATCTACATATTTGTTTTTATATACAGTTGATTCTTATTTTTGGGGTGTCATGTTCTATAACATCAGCTTGAACATTGAATTTGTGAATACTGAACTATGGCTCTTAGAGGAAATACAGAGTTAGGTGCCTGCGAACCTTTTGTCACAACATTTTCATAAACTAATCAATGCATAACTTTGTTTTAAGTGTGTTTCTGTTTAAAGATACCTCACTTAATATATACTGTTACTTTATTAACATTGAATGCATGGCCATTAGTGCTATAACCCATGCCTGAAGAAGTTTATCTGACATGGGTATTTTCTCTATAAGGCACATCTTCTTGTATTTAGGGCATTAGACAGCACTTTCACTTTATGCTTGGGGACATTTTAAACAGTGAAACCACCAAAAAAAGTAAAAAAAATGCAAAAACATGGCAGTAAATAGATCACGAAAAGGACACTTGTTTACAGAAGGAGAACTGGAACTATAAGGGAAAGAGCATAGCCTTGTTTGAATTCAGCTGGCAATGTGTACATCAGACAACTCAATTTTTTTTGCCACTCTGTGTATGTCTGTGAAGACCAAGAAAGCAACATGAGTATTGATTTTGATGGTAAAGTAAATTTTAGCATGTAGGCAAATTCTCAAATATGAAATCTGTGAATAAGGAGGATTGACTGAACATCATTTCACACATTAAAAAACAGTGGAATATTACTGCATATTCAGAACTCATGATCCAACAAATTCATTCTTTTTGGTTAATTTAGGTGAAATTCACAAAACATAAAGTTAATCATTTTAAATTTAGGGTCATTTAGTACACTCAGAGTGTTGTGCAACCATCACCTCTATCTAGTCCCCAAACATTTTCATAACCACCAAATAAAGCTCTATACCCATTAGAACTTTACACCCCATTCCTCCCTCCCCCAACCGTTGGCAATGATTAATCTGCTGTCTGTCTCTATGGATTTACCTACTCTGGATGTTTTATATGATTGGAACCAGGCAGTATATGACCTTTTGACATTTTGGGGCTGACTTCTTTCGTTTAGCACATTGTTTTTGAGGTTCATCCATTTGTAGCATGTACCAGTACTCCATTCCTTTATATGGTTGAATAATATTGCATTGTAACAAACCCACTCTTAACTATCAATACAGTATGATGAAACATAGTCTCATTTCCCCCTGGCCAAATTAGTTTCCAATTATTAAAAACTCTTGGACAGAGAGGATTCCATAAGAAAATGTGGGATCTTTTGAACTTAATTCTTAGGACCTAGAAGACTAAGACATCAGATGGAAGAATCAGAGTGGGAAAATCCTTTTGAAGAACATGAAGTTCTCAAAGACTGGGAAAAAAAATAGATCTTTTATGAGCAGTACTCCCCTGGAAGTCTGTCAATTTTTCTTTCTTATTGGAAATTTTTAGTTGCTTAATATTTGGTTATTTTCCATTTTGTTTTTTGGCTGCTCAAATGGCCCTTTCTAGGATTTCCATAATTGATCATCTGGTTTTACTGTCTTCAGTAAGTTTAAGTGATATGACTTTTGGACATTAACTGAAGCTGCAAATGCTGGAATTATAAAAGCAAAGATCATAAAAAAATAAGAAAGTGATACTATACTTGACATTCTTGGCTAAGTATGTGGTTTATAAAATTAATTAAGGTTGTAGCATTAAAATGAACAGCTAAGATTTTTTTAAAGTAACAAAGCCAACTTACACAAGGCCAAAGTTTTTGGAAAACCATAATTTCAAAGTGTAGATTCATCCTGGAGAAATGCCTTGCTTTTACTCCCATCTGTAAAATTAACTGGTAGGAAAAATATGAGTTTCAGTTTTTAATGATGGCATAAAAATAGATATTTTTCCTTAAAAGTTTGTTAGGTTGTGATGAGGTTACAGTGACATTTTGAGAACAGGGCCAAGAATAATCATTCAAATTACTTGACTCAAACATATCATCTATGAAATTGAATTCCTTTACCACACACAAAGGGAGCAGATTAATATATCACACAAGGATATATGTGTAAGGAAATGGTGTCCCCTTCCTCAGAGTACACAGAGGAAATACAGATAAATTTCCTAATACAGATTTGACTCTTTGACTTGTTCAAGCAGTGATCTGTCTGGGGTAAAAGAGGTTAGTGAGGAAGTAGGGAGAGAAGGCTGAAAATGTATACTAAATTTCATAATCTGATGAAGAATAGAATGGATGCATTCTCCTTTTTTTTGAATCACTAGCCCCTATTTATCTTGATTTTTGCCAAAGAAAAGCACTTAAAAATATAACACATTTCAAAATTTCTCGTAAGTGGTTGGTTTCTCTTGACCTAACCTTGCTAAACATTGTGAAGAGATTTTATAGTAATTGTCAGTGCTATAAAGCAAGCATTTCCTATGCCTTCTCTACGTCCAGAGAAGTTAAATGTGTTGTTGTTCTGCTAAAGCCCAAACTTGTACGTACCACATATATATTAATATGATGAACAATAAACAGACATTCTCATCAGCTGACTTTAATGGCAATATGCTTCATGTCAGCAGCATTTGGAAAATGCATTTTATCAAAGACAACTTTTATAAAGACATCTTGAAAATGACTAAAACAATCCATCAAATTTCAAAAGCTGAGAATGTGAGAAATATTAATGGGCAGTAGTATCGACTATCTTTTCCATTCATCATTCTATAATGCTTATAGATAATTATTTGACACAATGAGTGAGAAAGACATTTGGAGGGAGGTAATTGACACTGGTTACTAGGAAATTTAAAAAAACCCAAATCTGTGTGTGTGTGTGTGTGTGTTTGCACACATACACTCCTTGCTAGAACTGAGAAACGAGTTAGTTTTATTAAATTCAGAATTAATTTTATTTTACTATTTAAAAATATAATCATGGCATATTGAGTAGAAAGTAGTTTAGAGTTCATAATAGTGTAATTTCCTTTTTACAATCTCCTTGAAAATTGTCAGTGACTCTCTCCTTGGACTGTCAACTGAAAGGGGAGAATCAGCATTCTAAATTGAACCCATTCTGTTATTGGACAGTTCCAGATGATAGAAGGTTCTTAGGTTCTTCCATCTTTCAGCTCCATTTCAATTTTTAGAGCAGCAGGAACAAATACATTCCTTTATATATTAAAAATAATTATATCTTCCTGTAGGCTTCTCTTCTAGAGGGTTTCTAGTACCTTCAATTGTTTCTCTTAATTAAAAATTCCATGCTTGTGGCTCTGACTCAGGCAAGGCAAAGGCAATATATGTAACCTAAACATTTGTACCCCTGTAATATTCAGAAATTTAAAAAAATTCCCATATTCTCCATCCTGATAGAACTTCTCAGAATATATTCTACTTTGTGTTTTATAATATGGTATTCAGAATCGAAAATAATGCTCTAATATGATGTAAACAATTCAGAACAGAGTGAAAGTCTTATCTACCATGATTTGGACACTGCAATTCTATCCATGTTGCCTCAAATTAAAGCAGCATTTTAGTAGCCATTACACTGTTGACTGACATTAAACTTGTGGTCAACAAGTATTAATTGAAGTGCCAGAAAACCAGGTCTTTCCCCTCTCTCCCTAAACATTTAAAAGTTTATCCTGTTTTATGCCCATTAGGATGGCTACTCAGAAGAGCTGGCTAAGATGTGGGGAAATAGAAACCCTTATGCACTATCAGTGGGAATGTAAAATGGTGATGTTTCAGCCATTATGGAAAACAGGATAGAGGTTCCCCCCAAAATAAAAATAGAATTACTATATGATCCAGCAATCTCACTTCTGGTTATATATCCAAAATAATTCAAAGCAGGATCTTGAAGAGATATTTGAACAATCATGTTCATTGTAGCATTTTTCATAATAGCCAAGTAGAATATTTATCTGTCAGCAGATAAATAAAGAAAATGTGCCATATACATACAGTAGAATATTCTTTGGCCTTAAAAAAGAAGCATTCTGACACACTATATACAATAGTGACAAACCTTGAAGATATTATGCTAAAGGAAATAAATCAATCACAAAACACAAATATTATATGATTCCATTTATATCTGAGTAGTCAAACTCATAAAAACAGAAAGTAGAATTGAGGCTGCCAAGGGCTGAAAGGAGGAGGAAGGAAGAGTTAGTGTTTAATGAGTTTGAAGTTTCAGTTTTGCAAGATGAAAACATTGTAGAGATCTGTTGCACAACAATGTGAATATATTTAACACTACTGAACTGTAAATGATTAAGATGGTAAATGTAATGTTACGTGTTTTTTATCACAGTAAAAAGGAAAATGTTTATCTGATTTTGGTATGTTTCAGATTGTTTAATTTCCATAACGTAATGTGGCATTTATTGTATTGCATGTTGTATTACATACAAACCTTGAGTATTATTCTTTATAAATAAGGTTTGTTATATCTTAATCATTGATGAAAACATATTAATAAAACAAAGACAAGGAGAATACCCTGTGGCACTCCATTATAGGTATTCTGCCAGATGGAAATCAAGTAATTAATCAACATCCTTTGGGTATTATTCTTTAACAAGTCACGGCTCCACATACCAAAGCATCTTTTGAGCCTATCTTTTGCCCTCTACAAAGATATCATAGAAGACTTTGTAAAATGTTATGCTGAAGTTAAAGTAGATTGATTTACCAGTCTAAAAAATAATATTTTCACTGCATTCTTCTCTAAAACATTGATACCATCTCTATTTAACCTATGACAGGAATTGAAAACAAGTTATCCATTTAATTTTGGGGTATAATTTTTAATCCTTTTAAAAATGCACACTGTTATCTATTGGTCTAATTATCTATTACTACATAACAAACTACCACTAAATTTTAGTGGCTTAAAACAATAACCATTTCATTGCGGCTACCAAAATTCTGGCTCTAGAATTTGGGCAGAGCTATGCTGGGTGGTCCTCCTATGTCATGTGGCATTCATAGAGGTCATTCCATGACAATTGGTTTATTTGGAGGTTCCAAAAGAGCTTTACTCACATGTCTGGCACTTTGGTGGGGATGTCTGGACTTAGTTGGGACTGTTGACCCAGAGTGCCGCATGGTCAACAAGTTGCATGGTATCCAGGGAAGTCAGACAGACTTCTTACATGGCTCAGAATTCCAAGAACAAGTAGTTCTGTCAATTGCTTTTGAAATTAATTTATAAAACAACTGTTTATTAGGCACCCAGTATGTACCAGGTATTGTGTTAGATGCTATGGGATGCAGTAGTACATGTGAGGGACATGGTCCCTGCATATGTGGAGCTTATAGTGACGTGGAAAATAAGGTCATTAAACAAATAATATCAGATGGGGAAAATGTTGGGAAGTATTGTGATGAAATATTTGTATTGGAAGTTTCTTCCAGTGTGTAGATTCTTATCCAGGGCAAGTACGTTTAATAGTAAAGAATAAGATTCTATCAGGAAATGAAAATTTTTTTCTAACTGAGATATAGGTTTTCTTTCATTTGGAACTCATTTTTTCATCATCTATGTGAAATAAAGGCAAATAGTAAAATACTTATAATACATTTTATATACTAATGATTAGTTTAAAATGACTTATTATTTACTATTTCTTCACAGTGAAATCTATTTTGTATTGCTCTTCTGTTTATTTTCCAATTTTCCAGATGGTTAAGAGAGATATCAGATTATTCAAAATCCTTATATATAAACAGAATGACATAATTCACTATAATAAATCAAAAATGCCATAAGTAGATTAATATGATTATACATTGTAGGCCATGTTTAGTCTTTATGTCTTTTTACTTTCCATATAAATTTGTAATCAAAAAACAATGTAAAGCCAGTTACAGGAAGGGTGAACGGTTATAAAGAAAAATGTCAGATACTTAAGCATCATCCTTTCCTCATTCTGAGGCTAGTCCCTCTCTCACTTCACAGTATATACCTTGCCGCATCTCTAATTTAAATAAAGAGCCAACTTAGAAGAGCTAATTTGGTATATGTCTGAGAGTAGTCTAGAATGGGAAACGGGAAATTAAATATAGCTGATTTTGGCCTCATATTTAACTCTTAGAGAACAACATTTTAATTTTTCAGAAGCTTAAATCATTATCCTTTCATTATTGAGCTAAAAGAGTACATACTATTAAGTAATGAGTAACTTGCTTAAAGGAAATACAGTCCTACATAAAAAAGAAACAGCATATTAAGCTTACATTTTCTTGATCTTGCTATATTTATAAACTAGTTCCTAGGTGATTTTAAGGGTGTATGTAAGATGCTGTGTTTAAAATAATATGTGGTAACTCTAACTCTCCATTTTAACTCTCCTTTCTTAATGTTTCTCATTCTTTAAAAAAATTACAAAGTTTTAACTTTTTATTTTGATGTGTGTATAGGGTCAGTTTTCTAGTCATTGATGTAATATTAATAATGACTATCTGCTTAGGTGAAGGTGTAACTGCTTCAGGGACAAGAGTCAGAACCAAAGATCAGGTAAGTAGGTTGTCTTTAGCAGATTGGTTGCTTATTGACTGTGTCTGGCTAAAGCATTTTTCTCTCCCAGTCTGCCAATTTTTAAATATCTGAAATTGAAACCCAGAGTCATAGAATGTTTGACTTTTGCAGGGTTTTTTTTCATGATGAATTTACTTTGGAACCGTAGGTCATCATAATAACTTAATACATAACACCTTTCTACTTTGTGAAATCAAATCATTTGAATTCTATAAAACATTATGTCAATAAATCAGAGTGAGACTTATAGACAATCATTGAAGCAGTTGCAATTTAGTATGGCTCTCTGTAGCTCCTGAACTTTATCATCAAGGGAAGTGGAACAAATTACATTCTTCTCTATTAGGTAATATAGCTTTGGCCTCTTTATTAAACAAAAGGTTGATATGAGTTCAATAAGTTCAAACTTAAAGTGCATAATTTATTTTTAGTTGTTAAATAACATGAAATTTATTATGCTAGATGCTGATATAGAAGTTGTAATTAAAAGATGTGAAAAGGAAAATTGTGATTTCTTTTACTTATTTATTTTAAAATTGATAGATAAGATTGTATATAATTCTTAAGTACACTATGGTGTTTTGAAGAATATATACATTGCAGAATGGCTAAATCTAGCTAATTAACATATGCATTATTTCACATTATTATTTTTGTGGTAAGAACATTTAATCCACTCAGAATTTTTCAATTATTGTTAATTATAGTAACCATGTTGTACAACAGATCTCTTGAATTTGTATAATATTTCAAGATAAATTTTAAAGAGAAGTCAAATAGAATATAGAGAATGTGACAGAGATTCTTCTTCATATATTCTACCTCTCAAACCACTGGCTCATAGACAATGAGAGAGATTGGTAAGTCACAAATAAGTAAACATCAAACATTCCCTTGATGATTTCAAGACTTATTCATTAATTTTGAGTTTTACAATATATTGGGAAGGCCACTTGAATTTTCTCCTCTCAGTTCTCAATATTAAGGTGTATGTATGATGTTCAATGCCCTTGGTGTTTGTTGTAGGTTCCCGCTAATAAAAATGACTTGAAAGTTGTTTGTAAATATAAATGCTAAATAAAACTATTTGAAGAGATTAATCAATCAAATAACCTATAAATTATTAATGAGGTTAACCCATCAAAAACATCTAGCAGCAAATGTGTACCTTGGCCTTGATATTTGAATGGATACAACTGGCTGACCTTAGGTGGGATTGTGAAATGGGCCGATTGTGTCTTAAGCATTCTTGTTTATCCAATATCTGTTAATTTTCAGCTCTTAAAGGAATCCTCTTACCTTTTATAGCCCATTGAAAGTCTCTCTGTTATATCAAAACTTGCTTTCACATAACCTACAAGTTTAGGCAGCCTCTGATTTTAATTGGAAGAAAACCCTTAAGTTAAACAAATGAAATTAAAACCAGGTAAAACAGGATTTGGAGGAGTTTTTTTCTACCTTCTAAAATAATCCCATGAAGGCAGTAGTCTAATCTATTTTGTAGAAAGATAAAATGTTCAGATAACACTATACACTGTAATATTACCCCAGAAAGTATAGACTCTAAGTTCAGCATTTAAGCCCTAAGGAGAAGACATGTAGCATATACCATCAGCCTAGATGGTCTGAGGCAGTTCTAGTTTCACATATTCTTTTACTTTAGCCCCATAAGCACACTTGATCTCATAAGACTGCCATAAAATATGCATTATAATTTTATTTTTTAATTTTAAAAGATATGTTCCCCAACCACTTTGCAAAGAGGTCAATTGGTCTTGTCATCAAATATAGAACCAGAGGCCAAATGGTGACTCACTCCCATTCTAATGAGGAAAGTTTTACAAGCATACTTTTGCAATTACTTTTCAACTAATTAGCTAAGACAAAGTAGTGGGCCATCAAGGTTTAACAAGCTTCTTGCTATATGACTGAAAAAGGTCAGCTGTAGTGAAGTAGATTAGAATCAATTAGTCATCAAAATTTATGCTGAATTTATTTAATTATGGAAATTTGATCTGTTCAAGTTTTATTACACTAAACTTACATGAAAATGAAATTTTATGAATATTTATTTAAAAAGAAAATTAAGAAATAATAGCTTTTTTTTGTACTTGACTTAGATTGAGTGATATTTAACAGTCTTAGGCTACATGTATGATCTATCACAAATCACTATTATTTTTAATAAACCATTCATGTGGGCCATCTAAAATGAATATGGGTTATAATATTAAAAATCCTTGATGTCTTTACTATAAATTCATAAGAGCATTCTTTTGAAAAATTGTTCCCATTGCAATACATAGCTCATACATGAAATACAAATATGCTAACCTTTTAAGTGAAAAACTTTTCTGAATTCTTGGGTATATAGCATTTCGCTAGAAATTTTTATTAAAATTCTCAATCAAAAGTGATCCTAAATACAAGAAAGAGTGATGTAGTTTATGTACTCATTTCATCAACATAAAGGATTCGTTTAAGATGGATCAAAGATAGATATAGAGAAGATGGAGACAAGATGGCTGACCAGAGACATTAGCTGCCAGATCATCTTAGAAAGAAGGAAAAGTTTTAGATGAACAAGAAATAATGAACAAATGAACAAACAACCATAAATCTAGTGTAATTTCTAGGGAAAAGTGTCAGAACCTATCAGAGATTCCACAGGAAGAAGTTGCAGAGCAGAACAAGAAGTAACATAAGAGCAGAGATCAATCCCCGAGAGGCTTGGAATCCAGTGAAAAGGGTAGGTGGGTGGTTTGTTACTCCTTCCCTCACATCTCTGGCATTCAGCAGGTTCCCAAGCTGCTGGAGAGCCTTTCTACCCTCATGAGCCCAAAAGCTGTTGCCACCAATGAACTGGGAATATCTTGAGGACAAAGCACCAGGCTGCTAGCCCCGCTGGGGGCAATTCCTGTCACCACAGATCTGAGCTGAGACAGCAAGCACCATATTGCTTCTCCACCCAATGCGCACCTTTGTCCTCCCCAGGGGGCTTCCGCCCCTCATTTTTCATCTCATTCATTCCCATACAAACATTTCCCAGACCTGGCCCAGACTGCATGAGCCACAGGGGCCAATGGCTGGGGACCCCAGAGCCTGGACATTCTGGCACATTATCTTCCAGAGAGAGGGACAGAGATGACCAGTGTGCTAGATTTCCTTCATTCAGACTCCCTTCCTCCCCTGCCCCTCCACCACCCATAACTGCTGAGAAAGACAATTGAACTGGGGCTCTCAGAAGCATCTGTTTCCCCTTGCTTGGTGCATCCACCACAATGAAGCTTCCACAGAGAGTGGGGCTCAAACCTTTCCTGTTAAAAACCTGCAGCAGACGAAGGGGTCTTCAGACTATGAGCTCCCTGCTCATTGGCTCTCTCTGGTGCTGCTTGCCCAGTTGCTTCATCGGAGCAGGACGTACCATCAAGTGAAGGGATATCAAACCTGCTTGCACACCTCATGGGCAACCTGGGACCAGGACACTTCTCCATGGCACAGTTAGAGATTGATCTTCAGGGACCTGGGACAGGGGCGCAGGGAAAATCCTATAACCCTAGGTTTGGACTGTGTTGCTAGGTGGCATGTAGGTGAGATTTGTGAACTAATCTCAGGAGGTGAGGGAGCCCTCATGTGAAGAACTGAAAAGAGAGTACAGTGTGGGTCCAAGCTGCAGCACATTTATGGAAAACCCACCCCCCCCACAGGAAGGCTGTGCTCTCACTCCAGGTTGGGATCCTACACAGGGAAGCTTCCAGCCCACAGTGCCATTGATGGGGAGTTCAGCTAGTTTGACCTCCTGCCTGCTGTCAGATGCCAGAAGGAAACTGCAGAGAAGGGCAGTGGGGAGAAGAGTGAAACCCACTCCTGACAGCTAGATTGTGGATCTCAGATGGCCCTGCCTCCACAAGCAGACTTTCTGTCTGGGTGTAGCCATTTTAGCCCCTCCCTGGCAGCTTTCTTCAGAAGCCTGGGAGTGGACCTTTGACCCCTGCTGAGACAGCTACCTTACCAGCTTTTGTGGAGCCTGAGAGCAGCCTCACCCAACCCAGCTCCACCCAGCCTCACTCTTCCACCTTCCCCTGCTATGGTAGAGAATAAGGATTCACTTGGAAGTTCCAGGGACCTGCCCACCACCTTGGGCATTTGAGCACTTCTCCTGACATGCTAGAGCCAGTTACAGGTCCCCAAAACAACACTATAGCTTGTTCCTTCTAGCAAGCACCACCTACTGACAGAGGGGTCAATTTGCACAGCACTTTACATTTACTGACTCAGTCATACAGGGTGTAGTTGATTCTTACACACAAGCACCACCCACAGTCTCAGAGATTAAGCTGGGTGTGCCAATACACTTCACACTGTTAAGAAGAGGATAGGGATGGGAAAACAGAAAGGATTACAAAGACCTCCATCCCCCCTCATCAATGAGAGACAGGGAATCTGCCCACACACATAGCTCACTGCTGTTACAGCCTACAAACAACTAGCAACTGAAAAAACCATCACACCAAGGATATCTATAACCAAGGCATCCATCCAGAACCTACACCACCATTAAAGCACCCAGAAGCAAAGCCAAAGGTTCATACCTAAAATATGCTACAGACACACCCTTATAAGTGTGTGTGTGCATGTGTATGTGTGTGGTAAGCCCTATATAAACAAAAGAAAATTAAAAAATAAGAAGTGGCATCTGCTCCAGATGAGAAGGAATCAGAGCAAGAACTCTGGAAGTATGAAAAATCAGAGTGAAATGACACCACCAAAGGGGAGCACCAGCTCTCTAGCAATTGATACCAACCAAAATGAAAATATTGAATTGGCAGATAAAGAATTCCAGATATGAATCATAAAGAAGCACAATAAAATTCAAGAGAAAATAGAAAAGCAACTCAAAGAGACCAGAAAAACAATTCAGGAAATGAATACAAAATTTACTAAAGAGATCAACATATTGAGAAAAAAATCAAATAAAACTTTTGGAAATGAAAAATTCATTTAATGAAATACAAAACACAGTGGAAAGTTGTAAAAATAGAATAGACCAGGCAGAAGAAAGAATCTCAGAGCTTGAAGACAACTGTTTCAAATTAATTTAGGCAGTCAAAAGTAAAGAAGAAAGAATTAAGAGGACTGAACAAAGCCTACAAGAAAAATAGGACCATGTAAAATGGTCAAATATAATAATAATATGCATCCCTGAGGGTGAAGAAGAAAATGCACAGGCTGAAAAACCTATTTGAGGGAATGATTAAAGAAAACATCCCTGGTCTTGCTAGAGATTTAGACATTTAGGTACAAGAAGCTCAATGAACACCTGGGAGATTCACTGCAAAGAGGCAATCACCAAGGCACATAGTCATTAGACTGGCCAAAGTCAACATGAAGGAGGAACTCCTGTGAGCCATGAGGTGAACACATCAAGTAATTTACAAATGAAAACCCATCAGGCTAACTGCAAACTTCTCAATGAAGACCTTACAAGCCAGAATGGATTGGGGCCCCATCTTCAGTCTTCTTACCCAGACAACTGCCAGCCTAGAATTTTGTATCCTCCAAAACTAAGTTTCATATATGAAGGAGAAATAAAGAGTTTTCCAGACAAGCAAACACTGAGGGAATTTGTGAAGACCAGACCTGTCCTACAGGAAATACTCAGAACTGCATTATACATGGATCAGTACAACAGACACCCACCAATGTAAAAGTACTCAAAAGCTAAAACTTAGAGCTCATATAAAACAATAGCACAAGAGGTAAAACAAAGTAATAAGGTACTACCCAAGATGGTGTATGGAACAGCATCCCACATATCAATTTTATCAATCATCATGAATGATCTGAATGCCCCACTCAAGAGACATAGGGTGGCTGAATGGATGAAAAAACACAACCCAAATATCACCTGTCTCCAGGAAACACATCTAAACCACAAGGACTCATACAGATTCAAGGTAAGGGATGGAAAAAAATATTCCATGTAAACAGAAACCAAAAGAAAGTAGGTAGAGACATTCTCAAATCAGATAAAATTGATGTTCAAGCAGCAGTAGTAAACAATGACAAAGATGGTAATTATATAATGGTAAGGGAGCAACTCAACAAGACCATATCGCAATTCTAAATATTTGTGCACCTAACACAGGAGCATCCAGATTCATAAAGCAAATTCTGTGAAGTCTAAGTAAAGAGATAAATGACAGCATCATAATTTCTGGGGACTTCAATACCCCACTGATAGAACTGGACAGATCATCCAAGCAGAAAATAAACAAACACTGGATTTACACAGGATTCTACAAGAAATGTGTCTAACAGACATTCACAGAACATTTTACCCAGAAACTACTGAATATGCTTTTTTTCTCATCAACACATGGAAAATTCTCCAAGTTTGATCGTATCTTAGGCCACAAAACATGTCTCAAAAATTAAAAAAAATAGAAACCATACCATGTATCTGCTCAGACCATAGTGGAATAAAACTGGAAATCAATTTCAAGAGAAACACTCAAACCCACACAAAGTAATTGAAATTAAACAACCTGTTACTGAACAATTATTGGGTCAATAATGAAATTAAGATGGAAATCAAAAGATTCCTCAAACTGAAGGACAAGAGGGCACAAGCTATCAAAATCTATGGGATTCAGCAGAAGCAGACATAATGGGAAAATTCATAGCCTTAAATGCCTACATCAAAAAGGTAGAAAGATCACAAATTTAGAATCTAATGTCATATCTCAAGGAACTAGAAAAGGAAGAGCAAACCAAACCAAAAGCCAGCAGGAGAAAATAAATAGCTAATGTCATAGCAGTACTAAATGAAGTGGAAAGCAAACAAACAAAAAATACAAAGAGTCAATGAAACAAAACGTTGGTTCTTGGAAAAGATAAACAAAATTGACAGACTTCTTGTTAGATTAACCAGGAATAGAAGACAAAGGACCCAAGTAAGCTCAATCAGAAATGAAAAAGATATTACAACTGATACCACAGAAATAGAAAATATCATCTGTAAATACTATAAAAATCTCTATGCACATAAACTCAAAAATGTAGAGGAAATAGACAAATTCCTGGAAACACACAACCTCCCAAGGCTCAATCAGGAAGAAATAAAACTCCTGAACAGATCAATAATGAGCAGTGAGATTGAAGCAGTAATAAAAAGTCTTCCAACACAATAAAGCCTTGGAACAGGTGGATTCACATCCAAATTTTACCAGGCCTATAAAGAAGAGCTGGTATCCATACTGCAGAAATTATTCCATAATATGGAGAAGGAGAGAATCCTCCTCAACTCATTCTACAAAGCCAGGAATCACCTACAATCACCTTCATACCAAAGCCAGGAAAGAACACAACAAAAAAGAAAACTACAGACTAGTATCCCTTATGAATATAGATGCAAAAATTCTCCAAAAATCCTAGCAAACTGAATTCAACAGCATGTCAAAAAAATAATACACCATGACAAAGTGGGTTTCATCCTAGGGATGAAAAAATTGTACAACATAAGTAAATTAATAAATGTGTGATTCACCACATAAACAGAAGCAAAAAAAAAAAGACCACACGATCATCTCAATAGATGCACAAAAAGCATTCAACAAAATTCAGCACCCATTCAAGATAAAAACACTCAATAAATTAGACATAGAAGGAACATATCTGAAATTATAAAAGCCATATATGACAAACCCACAGCCAACATCATACTGGATGGGGAAAAATTGAAAGAATTCCCCATAAGAACTGAAACAAGACAAGGGTCCCCACTTTTACCACTTCTATTCAACAGAGTGTTGGAAGTCCCAGAGAAAATAGGTAAGAGAAAGAAATAAAGGGTATTCAAATCGGGAAAGAGGAAGTGAAATTATTGCTTTTTTTTGATGTTACGATCTTATATCTGGAAAACCCAAAAGATTCCACCAAGAGACTACTGGAATTGATAAATAAATTCAGCAAAGTCTCAGGTTACAAATCAATGTACACAAATCAGTAACATTTCTATATACCAATAACAGCCAAGCTGAGAGCCAAATTAAAGACTCAATACCATTCGCAATAGCAACCTTGAAGATGATCTAGCTCAACCCACATTATACAGATGTGGACATTGAGGACCATGTGATTATTAGTAAGTGGAAGGACTTGCACCCACACTTGCATCTCAGACTCACAGGCCCATGCTATTTCTACTACACCAAATTTACTTTGCTCATGCCCTTTCTTATGCCTTTAATGCTTTGCTCAACCCTCCCTAATCTGTCTCTCAAAATCCTCCCCTTCCTAAAGGGATTGAGTGTTGCTTCTCCATCAGAGCTTTCCCTAATCCTCCTAAAGTGAACTCTTCATTATCTAATTTTACAAGAAACTCTGCACCTCTCTTCGTGAACTTGTATTTAGCCTTGCACTGTGGCATTTATATCATGCTATCTTCGTTTTCCTAAAAATGTATGTGTTTTGCAAGGAGAAACTACGTCATTCTTTTTGTTGTTTAGCACATTGAAAATATTTAAATGATATTTGAGTGAGGACATGGAAATTATTGAATAAAAAATCATTCAGGAGTGATTGGCAGCCTATCCTTCCATAGTACATGTGTGCTGGTGTGGAAAAGAGAGGCCCTGGAAGAGTCTGTATTTTAACACCTTGAAAGTTTGCCGTGACATTCTGTGATTTGACAACTACTGTTGCTTCACCATAAAATGATGGTGGTAAAGGCTCATGGTCATTTTTTTCCCCCAAATGTTAAACTAATCACTTAGTTATTAGAGATATTATATAGCCATAAAAATACAGACATCAGACAGAATCAAATGAGAATCAGAGACCCTAAGAGACATTTGATTTTTTTTCCTTTCTTTTTTCTTGTTTATCCTGCCAAAACAATGTGTTTAGATGGGCTCTGCTAAGGTATATGGATGCAGGTGAATGGGAGCCCAGAGGGAGAAATGAACATGGAAATAATATATAATAATATATTAATAATTATTAAGTTCATTCAACAAAGAGACTAAATGGTAGTGAATATTAGAAGATTGTTGCTAAATAGAAAGCAAAATACTGTAGTGAAAAGACATTTTTTAAAGTTCTAAGCAAAAATGGAAGTGCAGGAGACGAAGACGTGGTCTTTATGATGTGGCGACTGGAGACTCAGCAGAATTGCTAGCACTGGTACTAAAGCAACAGCAGCTAGCAATTTTTTTTTTTTAAGGAAAAACTGAATGCTTTTTTGCTGCATCCCAGGTCCCAGTCTTTCTGGGAGACAGGCACCAGATGGATTAGATGTTAAGGAGGGATACACTTAGTTTTTAAGAAGGTTATCTTGTTAGGATTTGGAGAATTTGTAAAATGTGAATCACTTACTCTCTGATTTGTAAGGAGTGGTACACTGTAAATCAAGACAGAAAACACTATGGTGGGTTTAGTTTTTGTGGGTTTTTTTTCTTATTGGTTGAAATACCATTGATTTAATAATGGATAATGAATTTGTATTGCTGCTGGTCACTTTTTGTTTTGATTTCTTTTGTTTGTTTTTAATAAAACATATATCAGAAAGTTAATATAACCTCCAAGTTTGTCTTGACCAAAATTTAGTAGATTAAATAGCAGGCCAGTGCAGCAGTTTGTTCTTATCTTACATCTTTGAGAAGGGAAAATAATATTAATGAATTTCTAGATGTTTTCTACTCAAAACTAAATATTGCTGTCATCTACATAGTGGATGACAGCATTTAACCTTTACATTAAAAAATATTTGGAGTTCATATTTTGAAAAGAATTTTAAATAATCACCAGATTACATTTGAAGACAGAAAAATCCAATGGCTAAGAGTTTGCTTTATGGGTTTGGATAGATCTTGGATTGACTCTTGATTCATTATCTGTTCTGCCTGAAGTCAGGAAGGCCTCTTAGTCATTCCAAGACTCTGTTTACTCTTCTCTACAATGGAAATTGTATGGAGTTCTTTTCTTGTAAGGGCTAAATGCAATACATTCTATAAAGCATTTAGTATAGTGTCTTAGGCGTAGGTTCTTAATAAATGGTACCTATTATTAGTAGTGGTATCATTATAATCATCATTGTCATCAACAGCATTACAATAATTAAAGCTTAGGACAGACAAAAATTAAGGTGATTCACACTGATGTCATGTTCAGAGATACAACTAACTGGGTGCAGCAATCACTGGGATTATGCAAGTATGATCTGATCATTTTAATATCCAACTCATACAAAGTTGTGCAAAATTAAATTGCTTGATAACTTCTAAAAAGATAATCAAATTATAGCTGTAAAGAACAAAATATCCAGCAGCTACTTTAAGAAATCCAAATCTAATCATGTTTACACTAATAGGTTTACAGCCTTCCCATGACTTATCACTGCTCTTTGAATAAAATCGAGACTCTTTAAAATGCCCTTCAAGGCTCTACAAGATCTGGCTCCAGTCTCTCTTGGCTCATTTCCTTCCCTTTCCTTCTCTCACTGTATTTACCAGACACACTCCTCTTTTGTTTGGTTCTCTGTTACTGAACATGCTCAGGGTCACCTCTATCATTCTATAATGTCACTGTTTCATTTCTTTCCTGGCATTTATGACTACCCAACCTTGTCTTGTGTGTGTGTGTGTGTACTTGCTTTTTTACTGTTGGTTTTCTCCTGTTTTATAGAGTGAGAGCTTTATAAGATCAAAGACCATTGACATAATATGTAAATTTTTGTATCTTTAGTGCTGAGAACATTGGCACATGGTAGAGCTCAAATAATTTATGTACTAATAAATAAATATATAAATAAATGAAATATGCTGAGATCTGGTCAATTCATTTGTACCGTAATTTTGACACTAACCTTCCAAGATTTTCTCCCTTTTATTTTTAAATTAAAATACAAAACAAAATTGAAGTCATTATTTATAGGAAGTATTTTTCTTATCTATAATATTTTCTATGTATAACTTTATTTTAACATACAGATGAATTGTACAATTACTGCAGGATAAGACCTGTTTTGTATACATTTCTTCATGCTTTTAAACTCAAATACCATATGTCTAAAACATTAATCATGATGCGTTTTGTGAGGTCAAAATTTTTATGCATGGAGGCCTGGGGACACATTCTAAAATAATTTTTCATAAAACTAATCTTAGCCTATTATATTTTTCTCTTTAAAATGCTTGCAATTTTATACTGGATATAGTTTAGAGCACAGCAGAACATGCATTTCCATAAATTGGTCCACTTTAGGGGATTTCAGAGCTTGCTTTTCTACCTTTTCTAGACTGTTGGTTTCGAGGTCAAAAGATTCAGGGTTCAAAATAGTGATCTCCTGAGACTAAGGATTTGTTACCATGGCCATAAGCAAAATAAATCAGTAAGCAAGGACAAGAGAAAAGATTCTCTCTTATTATTCCACAGCAAGAAAGGTCAACAAAATTTACCTCTTTGGGGGCAGATATATTATATAGTCCTATTGTAAAGGTGACTAATATTAGTTATGAATCTCCCAATTTCTGGCATTTTATGCTCCCAATTGAAAATGAAAATGTTTAAATGATAGAATATTAGTTTTGAGAAATATCATTCTTTATCTACTCTAAATTACAATGCCACCTATTAATATCAGTTTCTAACATTAATATAAATTATTTAGGATCAGAGTAAATATAATTGAAGGTTAATTACTATTCATTTATGTGGGTTGAAGTATAAGAAATGGAAGAGACATTTAAATTAGCAAACAAGAAATATCAGAAGTCAGAACAGCATCTTATAAAACCACTTGCATTTGCAAAGTCAGTGAAGAAGTCTAAGAAATATGGTTACCTGGATAGAGAACCTTTGCTTACTTGAATCTATGAATAGAGAAGCAAAGCAGCTTGACTAGGAGCTGGGAATTCTGCCTTATCTCTTCATTAGGAAGCCACCTGCTGGTAGATTTCAGGTCTAGACTGCCTCTCAAAACACATAGGGAAGCTTTACTGTCTATGCAGGGTTGAGGGTTGTGACATGAATGAGAATTAAATAGCTCCTGGCATCAGAACTTTGAGGAGAGCATGTATCACATAGTACTGTAATGATTGTTTACATTTTGTCACTCCAGTCTAGATTGTAAGGCCCAGGTCGGAGCAGATTAGGTATTGTCACCTTTTTAATATTAAATGCCTATCTACCATGCCTGGTATGTAGAAGTTGTTAAATAAATACATATTTGTGGAATGAATGAATACAATGAATAAATACACTCTATCTTGTATTCAACATTTTGCCCATTTCTGCCTAGTCTTGTTTTTGATAATGATATCCAGGGACAAGTTATTGAAGGATATGAATTGGTCTTTAATGAGCCTAAATAGTTCAGAATGGATTATTAATAGCCCTGTTTTCCTTAACTCCCTTTCTGATCTAACATCTATAAATTAATTCAATAATTCTTTGAGGTGACAGTTGTTAAAGACAAATTACACCAGATGGAGTTTAACAGTCAAGGAAGACCATTCAAGACTCTGTAATAAGGAGAGAGACTGAATTCAACTTCATCTAAACAAAACATGAAATTTTTTAAGAGCTGGGTGAGCTAGTGGGCAAGAGCTGGAGGATGTTAGGGGGCCGATTGGTCAATGTGATTAGGCCATCTCTATCTGCTAATGGGCACTTACTAAAGTTCAGCTCCTACCCTTCCACAGAGACAGGGAGAGAGGGGCACCATCTTTCTCAATGATTACAGTTCGAAGTGATGGCTCCCAGGTCCTTGAGAAAGGCATTCCTGGAATGTAAAACTGGCAAGAGGCTTAG
Organism: Cheirogaleus medius; assembly: GCA_008086735.1. Classification (NCBI taxonomy): domain Eukaryota; kingdom Metazoa; phylum Chordata; class Mammalia; order Primates; family Cheirogaleidae; genus Cheirogaleus; species Cheirogaleus medius. Next base: position 32,921,416 of record VBSM01000605.1, on the reverse strand, counting down.
AGAAAAATTATATCTCACAGAGGCAGAGAAAGAATTTACAATTGCATGTTTTCTAAAGTGTATGCACTAAGAAAAGGGAGGTCAGGGACCTATGGTCCAGGAGAAACCTGTCTAATGTTTAGAGAAGCTAAGTGGAACATTAAGGGCATCTTGGTCACAGTGTAGATTATAACTCAGCAAGTAAGTTTTCTAAAGAAAACACCTGCATCTTATGATTAGAAGGAGACTTTATAGAGAGTAACTTCAGGTAGAAATGAGACAAAAACCAATTTTCAGGGTTAGTGAGTGGTTGGATAGAACTGGAAGGAGGAGGAATAGACTAAGTCAAATTTCTTAGCAAAATAAAGAAGAAAGGAAAATGATTGCTCAAAGATTGAAGGAATTTGAACACTGTGAGTCAACAATGGGTAGATGTGTGGGGGGGGGGACAGAAGGGATCAAGCTGGGTTATTATCCTCCAGGAGGTGGGAAGGAACAATGCAAAGAGCATACATGGAAGGATTAGTCTTAAATGGAGAGGAGACACTGTTATTGAGTCAAAAGAATAGAAAAATGAGGTAAATATGTAAATCAAGATTATGTTCTTATGTGTTGCTCCTGACGTTATTACTAATATTGAATCATTTTCATGGGAAATAATGACTTTCTCATTGAAGAAACACAAAATGTTTGTTTGCCAGAACGTGGCATTGTGACCCACAGATTTGCACAAATAAATAACAATAAATAGAGGACTTAATTTTAAATATTTTTCTTGCAAAGAACTTTAGACTTCCCAAATCCTCTTACCTACAAGAAAATTTAAGAACATTGTAAAAACTATAATTTGTTCATTATTGGTAGTTATTGTTTTTTGATGTATTATCATATTTTTGTCATGTCCCTTGCAAATATTATATTTTAGTCTGTATTCAACAAAGTAATCCTCATCTTGGTGAGATAATTAAGGAAGACATTTATGTAATTTAATAGTCTAAATACTTTAAAACTTCTCATGGGTACTGATTATATTTGGTTTATACTTTCACCTATATCCATGAGAATCTCTCTGTATATCATCTCTGCATCTCTATCTCTGCCATCTCTATTATCTCTGTCTGTCTCTATCTCCATCTCTACCTCTTTTTAGATTTGGAGCTGGTTTAGTTTCCAATCTGCATTTAGGCTCTGTTTATAACTCCTTTTATTCAAAAAGTATTTGGATTAATTAACATTACAGATATGACACTATTTGACCCTTGGGAAAGCCCCTTATTTGGGTGTCATTGGGAAATTCTATCAAAAATGTCGTGAAAAAACTTTAAAGAAGAATACCAATCCCTATATTATTACTCCCCCCATGTTACCATATGTATATATGGCTATTGTGACACTGCCCAGAGCAGGAAAATGTAGACTTTCAGAAAAATAATTTCATTGATTTTTTTTATTCTTTTAATCAACTCACTGAAATAAAATTTTAGCGATCTGCACATACCACTGAATTTCTCTATTAGATAAGTAAACCAAAAAAGATGATTACAGTAGAGATTATATAGGATTTTTTTCCTATCCTCTCAAGATATCTATAAATGGAAGCTATTTACATAGTATATTGATAAAAAGCTTATAACAAAAATCAGAAATAAAAAATTACAGAAGGCTAGAGTTTTAGAGATCACGTACCACCTGCAGTTATTACCTTTGTGGTAATTGTGTACGTAAAGATACCGATTGGGTTCCAAACGTTCATAGAAAGTATTTATAAATCCAAGAACAATTCTCTTGTTACAATTTCTGATTTACACAGTGCACTTCAAAGCAGCAGACAAGAGCACTTGTGTTTTCCAATCATTTAAAGACCACTTTGAGAGCCCAAATCCACATGGTTCAGTGCTCCAGGTTATTAACATCCTGTACTGTCATTTATCCATATTTGTTAAACAGTTTTTAATTGCTATTTTCCCTTCTTACTTAAACAGTGGTCTTTATGAATGAAAAGAAAATCTAGCATTTTTTTCCTTTTGCATTGTAAATTTAAAATGAAAATTGTGACCAAGTTCTGAGCAACCATTTGAGTTACCTTTCCTTCATCATGTGATTTCCTTTGCTGTCTTTTGAAAGTGTCGACTACTATTTGACTGTTCATCAAATCATCATCATTGTACCTGTTGCCTTGAAGTAGTAGGCTAAATATAAGATTTTATTTATTTCCTCCACAAATATTTTTAAAAGATGGTGAGCTTGATTTTAGCATTGTTCAAAATTGAATTTAATAATACTTATGGAGATTTTAAACACTCAAATTTAAAAAATGCAATTAAAGAATCAAAAGACAACAGTATTGATGAGGATGTGGAGAAACAGGAATACTTGCATACTGTTGGAGAAAATGTAAAATGGCACAGCTCTTACGGAAAGGTAGTATAGAGTTTACTCAAAAAACTAAAAATAGAACTGTGCAAAGTGAAATAAGCTAGTCACTGAAAGACAAATACTGCATGCTCCTGCTTATGTGAGATATCTAAAATAGCCAAATTTGTAGAATGAAAGAGTGGAATGGTGGTTGTCAGGGGCTTGATAGACATATTAATAGAAAGAGGGAGTCACTAATCAATGGGCGTAAAGTTTCAGTTAAGTAAGACAAAGAAACTCTCAAGTTCTGCTGTAGAACATTATACCTGTAATAAAAAATAGGCTGGGCACAGTGGCTCACACCTGTAATCCTAGCACCCTGGGAGGCTGAGGTGGGAGGATTGCTTGAGCTCAGGAGTTTGAGACAAGCCTGAGCAAGAGCAAGACCCCGTCTCTACTATAAATAGAAAGAAATTAGCAAAAACAACTAAAAATAGGAAAAAATTAGCCCGGCACAGTGGTGCATGCCTGTAGTCTCAGCTACCCAGGAGGCTGAGGCAGGAGGATTCCTTGAGCCCAGGAGTTTGAGGTTGCTATGTGCTAGGCTGACACCACGGCACTCTAGCATAGGCAAGAGAGTGAGACTCTGTCTCAAAAAAAATAAAAAAATAAAAAAATGCATTGTACACCTAAAATTTGGTGAGCATTGTAGGGGGGAAAGGGGAAACCTCAAATCATGGTTTGGGTGTGGCAAAGTTAACATGTAACCAAAATGTTTGTACCCCCATAATATCCTGAAATAATAAAAAAATATATTTGTTGTGAGGGTAAGTATCATGTCATGTGTTCTTACCACAATACAATAAAATTTTAAAAAGAAAGTGAATAAAATATTTCATTCTCACTCTGGTTTTAAGGGTTCATGTATAGAACAAGGTATCTAGATGAGGAAGAACCAGTGAAAGATAATAGGAAGCATGAAGGATCAGAGAGAAA
>VBSM01000605.1:32873200-32910248 GCA_008086735.1 Cheirogaleus medius | reverse complement strand
ACTGATTTAAACTATGATACTCAAATAGTTGTAGTGTTCACCAGGGATTTGGGTAGGGGGGAGACCCACATCTTAGGGATGTCACGTACATTGTCGGGGTGAAGGGATTACCTGTAACCCTTCTTAGGGAGAGGCAAAGATATACAATGTAACCAAAATGTCAAAAAAACCCAAAAACTGTTATTGGTTGGTGGACTGGTGGGAGGGGGGAGGAGGGGAAAGGTGTATATTTACATAATGGGTGAGGTGCGCACCACCTGAGGGTTGGACATGCCTGAATCTCTGGCACAGTGGGGTGGAGGAGGGGTGGCAGGGGCAATATACGTATCCCTAACAATATTTTTACCTCCATAATAAGAGGAAATCAAATAAAAGAAGAAGAAAATAAAATGATAAATACTAGCCAAAAAAAAGAAAAGAAATATAACATCCTATTGCAAATGTATATTTATGCTCACAAAACAGAAATCTACCCAGGAACCAAAAACATAAACCATAAGAGCAGAGTGATAAGTAGATTCTCAAGACATGGTGACCAAGGGTGCTTGCTGATACCTGAAATTTGGAGCTTTGAGTTTCATGACTGCTAGGGTTAGGAGCTAGTTATTTGTGCTCATAATTTGGGGAGTTGTAACAGAGACTTCTGCATAAAGCCAGGATCCTTGAAAGAATACACCTTTAGGAAAAGAGAATACTGCATAAAATGCCATTGCTGTGATTTGAATGTCTCCCAAAAAGCTAGTGTTGGAAACTTAATCCTCAGTGCAACAGTGTTGGAAGGTGGGGCCTAATGAGAGGTGATTATATAATGAAGGTGGGGTGAATGGATTAATGTTGTTATCATGTGAGTGAGTTCATTATTGTCAGAATGGGCTTGTTTTAAGAAGGGGTATTTGGCCCCATTTGATTCTTGCTTTCACCCTCTCTTGCCCTTCAACCTTCTGCCATGGGATGATGTAGCAAGAAGGCCCTCATTAGAGGCCAACATCTTCATCTTGAATGCCCTTGTCTACAGAACTAAGAGGAAATAAATTATTGTTCTTTATAAATTAAAAAAAAAAGAAAATGTGGTACACATACTCAATGGGATATTATTAAGCCATAAAAATGAAATGCTGTCATTTGTAACAACATAGATGGAATTGAAGGAGATGTTGTTAGGTGAAATAGTGAGGCACAGAGAGATAACCATTGCCTATTTTCAATTGTATGTATGTAGGAGCTAAAAAAATTGATCTCATCAAGGTAGAGAGTTGAATGGTTACCAGAGGCTGGGAAAGATGAGGGTAGGGGGATGAAGGGAGAGAGGCTGGTTATACACAAAATACAGTTAGAGGAATAAATTCAAGTGTTCAATAACACAGTATGATGACTACATTAAGAATGTACAGTATATTTCAAAATAGCTAGAAAAGAAGATTTGAAATGTTCCCAACACATGGAAACGACAAATGTTTAGGATGATGGATATCCTAATTACTATGATTTTATTATTACACATTATATGTATGTATCAAAAAGGTCCTCCACAAATATGTACAACTATTATATATCAATAAAAAATCTATTTACATTAAAAATCTAAAGATGAAACAAAATAAAATTGAGATCAAAATTTTATCCTGGGATTTTGAATATTTCGATATAGTCATCTGAATGTACATACTAAAGAGTTAAATACCAAAGAGTTAAAATTCTCTTTCTGCCTGTAAAATCACAGAAATACCAGATTGGAAAGGACTTTGATTTTAGGTTGTACTGGAAACTATCTGTTTTGTGGCTTTTCTTTTCATGTAACAATCACTAGTTTTACCTAATAATTACTGACAAATTTTAAACTAGCTATTTTTGTCTTTGCCCTTCAAACTACTGTTTAAGTACCTTTATCTTAAGCAGGTAATTATTGTGCCAGAAGTACCTTGTTGGTAATGTTGTCCAGAATCTGAAAAATCTGTATTATGTTTATCAATACAAACAATCTAGGCTTCTGTTCTCTTTCTACATCTATTATTATTTTCCGGAATCTTAACCTCCGAGTGGAGTGATACTATGACCATGTTTTCATCCTTTCTAAGGCTTACCTTTGGAAGCAATTTTGTTGCCTTAAGGTTGGTTCTCAACCTTAGCCAAACATCATTCACCTGGAGGGCTTGTTAAAACACAAATTTTGGCCAGGCACTATGGCTCATGCCTGTAATTCCAGCACTTAGGAAGGTTGAGGTGGGAGGTTCACTTGAGGCCAGTTTGAGATGAGCCTGAGGAAATAGTGAGCCCCCTGACCCCAGCATCTCTACTGAAAAAAAGAAATTAGCTGGGTGTGGTGGTGAGCACCTGTAGTCCTAGCTACTTGGGAGGCTGAGCCATGAGGATCACTTAAGCCTGGGAGCTGGAGGTTACAGTGAGCTGTGATCTTGCCACTGTACTCCAGCCGGAGTGACAGAGAGACCTTATCTCAAAAAACAGAAGAAAACAAAACAAAACAGAAACCCGAAACCCACATACACACAAATTTCTAGGCCTACTCCCAGAGTTTTTGATGTGGTAGGTCGGTGCAGTGGCTCAAGAAACTGCAATTCTAGCAAATTCTCAGCTGGTGCTGTGATCACAACTCGAGTACCATTGTTGAGGTGTTTTGCCGTAATGAGATCAAAACGAAATGGTCTTGAAATGTCAAAATTGCTCCCCAATACACCCACTATTCACAATATCCATTTTCTACCTCCTGTCATTTCTCTCATACTATCTAGACTGATCATCTTAAAATAAGAAGCATATAGGATCTTTGAGCTTGGTTGCCCCTCTGCCCAATACCTGTCAGAATCTTTCCTTTGCTGTTGAGGTTTAAACTCCACCTCTTCCTCTCTCCCTTCCAACATGTATGACAAGGCTCAGCATAACCCACCTGTTCCACCAGCCTCACTTCATCTCTGGTCCTTTTTCGCTGAGCTCTATGCCATCTTAGGCCTTCCCAGATGCTCATTTTCAAGGAATGCTTTTCTATTAATTGTGAGGCTGCCCAACTCCTACTCTCCAGGCTGCGGTGCAGAGGTCACTCCTCACAGAGGCTTTCTCTGACACTGACCTCCACCAGAGCTTCCATCTATACTGCTAGGGTGACTCTGCTGGTTTGCCCAGGACCGAGGGGGTTTCTCAGAAAGTGAGACTTTCAGTGCCAAAGCCGAGACATCCCCAGGAAAACTAGGAAGACTGATCACACTATCTACTCCCCAGCTGCAAATTTTATGTTTTCTTTATAGCACTTACATAATTTATAATTATATATTTACTTATTTGATTTTTTAAAGTGCCTGCCATTCTTATTAGACTATAACTCCATAAGCAAAGACTTGGTATTTTTTTTCAATCTTTTTGTCTCCAGAGCCTAGCACTGCACTTATCACAAAGTACCTGCTTAATTATTACTGTTTTAATTATTACTGTTGGCTACCCCTACTACAAGGGGAAGTAGAGAATGATGACATGCCAGTTATGAAACAACTGTATTCTTTTGTCTCACCTTACAAAACATATGTCATCTCATCAGAACGTTCTGTTTTGGAAATAACATTTCTCTCTTCTTGTTGGTCCCTAGATATTGCTAATGTGTTTTAGTTGGCTAGAGCCCACCAGTTCCATTTATGTATCTGGCCTCCTATATTTTATGTTCTCAGCTAAGAGAGGCTACAGCTAAAGAAACACTTATATCTCTGATCTAGTAAGTTGATATCCAAAGACTCTTTCATAATAATAAAAATTAATAACTAGTATTGAGTGCTTAGTATATATGCCAAGCTCTTGGCTAAGCACTGTACATATATATTATCTGTTTTAAAGATGTACATTTTGTGAGATGGATTTATTATCTTCACCAATGAGGAACACAGAGAAAATAAGCACTACAACCAAAATTACACATATATTAAGTGATTGAGTCATGATTCTAACTTGGATCTGTCTAATACAAACAAGTCCAGGCTTTTATCTATTCCTTTGACAGAAAATGATAGGATTGACTTTTTTCCTTTTGGATTGACTCTTATCAATAGGGATTTACTTGCCTGGATTAAGGTAACTGATCATCTGGTCCAGATTAACTGTCTTTTGGAAATTAACTGAACTGTACTGCAGAGATGTTATCTCATTTAATCATCACAAGTTATTAGGTAGATAGTGATATTTTCCACTTTTTATCAGTGACAGATTTGAGGCACAAGAAGAAGATTTAAAAAAAATTCCCCATTTCCTAAAGTCATACAGTTTATAAGTGATGGAGCCAGGATTGAAATCATGACCATTTAATTCCTAAAATACATTTGTAATTTACATCTTCTTTCTCAAATCCCCAAACTGACCACAAATTAAAACTTTTTAGCAATATTTTTCAGGTGTCTTTTCTTATTTCCACATAACTTAGTATAGTTGGTTATCAGCATATATAGAATGTTCTCTCTTATGAAGACTGGGATACCCAAAAATGTCCTTAGTCAGTAGAGGCCACCTCAAGGCACTCATTGTTCCACCCCATTCCCCTGGGCAGGACATCGGCAAAGCCCATAATGCTTCTCTTCTGCTGCAGAAAATCAACCTTTCCTTATCTCAAATGTCTGATAGTCATAAGAGCTTGTCTACAGTCTGGGAAAGAGGTCAGTGCTTCATATTCAAGTTGACACAAGCCTTCATGATAAAAAACATATATTTTATATGCTTTATACCCCAAATGTGTACAGTGTTGGTCAATTAACTTTAATGGATATGTTGAAATATACAATTGCCTCAATCCCATGTCGCTACCTGAGACCAGACTTTGGTTGTGTTCTCTTCTTATCACTTACTAATTTGCACAGTTTTTTCTGGCTCTCTTTCTTCTGATTTACTTTTGTTGTCGTTGTGAATTGTGGGTTAGAAAACTTTAGAAAACCTGGGAAAACAATTGTTTCTTGAAAAAGTAGAAAAGTATGTGTGTGTGTCATGTTTCTTAAGTCTTTATTGTATCAAAAGGAGAAACTTAAGATTTTTTAAATTATAAAAATGCAGTAATTAATCTTGCAAATAAAATATTCATTTTGCTAAAATTAGGTATGCTATAATGACACTTATAATTTTAAGCTACCCTCCCCTTTGCAGTATTTTTTCCATTCACTTTCCTTTTCTCTGGAGAACTCCCCTTTTCTTACAGTTAGCATGTCTAAAAAATTATGTGAAGGAAAATAATTTTGCCAGTGTTTACAGATGCAATCAAAATCCCTGAAAGAAACAGGACTCCTTTTTAACACATGGAAAGAGTGATCAAATATGCATGACAGGGAGAGACAAAGAAAGAGACAACTATACAAAAGGAAAAGAAAATATGGGCTCAGGTGCATTTTCTCTGAAGCCAGACTTTCTTGCAAAAAGAGTGCTCTGCCATCTCAAATTAGGGGAAAAACTCTCCCTGGCAATCAGTTACTCTTAGTGGTTGGCAGGATATTGAATAAAGTTCTTCATAACAGTGTCAAATGTCTTCAGTTTCACTCCATTGTCACACATCCAGCCCACAAACCCTAATTGGCTTTGGTTGGCTCAACAAAGATGCTCTTGTGATTGAAATCAGATGGAAATCAATTTCTTCTTCCTCCTCTTTCAGGGAAGGGAAATAATAGTGAAACATATAGACAGTAAAAAATTAAAAACATATAGACAGTAAAAATTAAGCCTTGGCTTAATTATATGTTTCACTGAAAGAAGTGTTAATTTCCTCTTAAGATCTGAAATATTTTTGGTAATATGCTTATTACCCTCAAGGAAAAAATGGCTCAGCTTGAAATGGAAATTGCTTAAATACAGAGTAGATGTTTAAGGAACAAATGACAGCATTTCTTCCAGTAAGGATTCTGTTTGGCTATAAGTCAGTCAGCCAAGCTGCTTTCAGTTTTGACAGGAGAACAACTAGTGACTTTCCGTCTGGGTCTAACTGGGAATAACTAATGTTGAAAAGGAGGAGTAAATTAGGTAGCATTTACTTCAGTTTGGGCCCCAAACCCTTCATTTCCACAGAAGATTCAGAAATAAGAGGATATCAAAGCCACTGCAGTTTGAATTGGGCAATGATATCCTTGCTGCATTGGGATCTATTGCAAGAAGGATTACTCACTTGTATCAGCTGAGATCCAAATTAAGGAGTTCATATAAAATGATTGGCAGTTCAGGTAGAAGTTGGAAACAGAAAATAGAAAGATTTTGGTGAGAAGTCTTACTATAACTATTACTTGTAGGAACAGAAATGTATTTGCTCATACATAAAGTGTTTGCCCAACCATAAAGGTAATTGTTCAAACATTTTTCTCTGAGAGGCTAAAAGCAATCACTTCTGTTTGAAATAAAAACAGTGACATTTGAAACATTTACTCCAAGTCTATTTCTTTTCTTTTATACTAGAAAATAATAATTTAAATTACATATTTATGTATTCATTGGTTTCTTGGGGCTGCATAATAACGTACCAAAAAATGGGTAGTGTAAGATAATAGAAATGTATTGCCTCACAGTTCTGGAGGCTATAAGCCCAAAATTATGGTGTTAATAGGGTTGGTTCCTTTGAGGGCTGTGAGAAAAATCTGTTCCATGCCTCTTTCCTATCCTCTTGTGGGGTGCTGGCACTCCTTGGCTTATAGATGCATTACTCCAACTCATGCCTTCATCTTCATATAGCATTCTCCCTGTGTCGCTGTTTGCATCATCTCTCTGTGCAATGCATGTCTGTCTCTGTGTCCAAATTTCTTCTCTTCACAAGGATATCAGTTATCTTGGATTATGACTCATCCTAATATCCTAATTTTGACTTGATTATTTCTGCAATGACCCTCTTTCCAAACAAAGTCACATTCTGAGGTACTGGGGGTTGGGACTTAAATATTATCTTCACTTTTAAGGGAACACAATTCAAATCATAACAGTATGTTACCAAAAAGTGTCATATTTTAAGAAAATGTGGTCACAATGTTTTACACAGCTGGAAAAGTTGGCTTGCAAATCCTATGCACAGACATGGTGCAAGTTCTCTACACAGTGGAAGCTTTTGCAACTAACTAGAGGCCCATGACACCCGCCTGAAACCTGCTGAAGTCACTGTAGGTATTTGACAAGCTGGTTACTTTGCAGACAGTGAAATAATAACATTTCCTCAAAGGTGGCTTTTCATACGCAGAGAGAAGCTGTAGAAACTCCATCCATTGAGAAGAGAAAGCAGGTTGCTCCTCTCTTATTTGTCTAAATTCAAAGGTGGCAGAAAAGGGACCCCTTGCTCCTTGGATAACATTATTTTAGCACCACTACCAACTACATAACAAAAGACTTCTTTTTTGAAGTTCATACTTAAACTCTCATTTTAATAGTTTGCAAGCCTCCATGGCCCATGCCCAGGTGCTGTAATGATGACTACTACTAGCTCATTGTGTTTCTTCCCATTCCTTTCCTGTTCTTGGTACTATAACAAGTTTTACTGGATCTATCTGACCTATGTACAGTTCACTATTCTTTCTATTCACCCTGACCCACTCTCTTTCATACTTGTGCACATACACACACACACACATCAGGCCAGGCCATATATATATATGTGTGTGTGTATATACGCACATACACACCTATAGAGATGTAATTGTTCATTCATGTGTGTGAATGGTCAGTATTCAAAAGAATTAATTCCTTCTTCCAGATGATACTGTAAATATAGTTTAGAGATACCCTTGGGAAGTTCTTGTGCACTGACTTGTGCTCTTTTTTAATTCAATCTGTTCTGGGTAACCAAAAAAAATGTTTCTATCAAGTTATTAATTGAAATGTATAAATGTTAAACTAGAAGCAAAACATTGGAAGGATGGGAAGGAGATAAAAACTAAAGAAGCAGACAAATTAGGAAGCTACTGAGACACTGAAAAGAAGTAAAGAGTGCTTGGACAAGAATAATGTCAGGAAAAATGCAAAGATGAACAGAATGGAGTACAACATTCTTCAAGGTAAAAAAAATGAAACAAAGCAAAACATAAGACCTGAAAGTTGGATATGTAAAGCAAAAGGTACAGAAGAGTCAACATTGGTGTCAAGCTGTATGCTAGGGCAATAACATGTACACACACATCAAGAGAAGGGTCATTCTCATGGAGCAGAACAAGAGACAGTAAGTTCTACTTTGGACATTTGAAGTTTTAGGGACTAACAGGTCAATGTTCACATTGTACATGTACCTCGTATATTTGATCATCAATTATGCAGAGGTGGAGCCATGAAAATTAAATGGCACATGTGATTAAAATACAGGCAGATAAAGAATTTCAAGGGCAGAACCCAAAGAATACATATATATTTAGGATGTGAAGAAAAAACCCAAAATAACTAAAGAGTTCACAAAAGGTTGTTAGTAAGGAGGATGAAGCCAAACATTAGAAAATTCTAGTGTGGAAAGATTCATGGAAAGGTGGCCAAGCAGTTTTAAATGTTCCAGGGACTGAGACCAAAGACTGTTTCAGGTATTTACAACAATCAGCAGAGCTTACACAAAATAAGTAATTAATACATGACTATTGAATTCTATCCTAGAGGGAAGGAACTTAATGAAACCCTGAGAATCTAAACATTGCAAGTAGCACCAGTACTGTTCTGTCATCCAATATTAGATTAAAAAATAATATTACTATCTTCTAGCTCTCCTTAAAATGCCACAATAATACAGAGACCATAACATAGTTGGTAACCCCCCAGTCCTTCTGACTACGGTGCCAAGAAGGGACTACATAGTCTATTTTACACCAATGGAGTTGTAGCTCAGAAACAGTAGATGGCGGAACAAGGATTCTGCTGGGTGCATCTGACGTCAGCACCTATCTTCTTTCTCTGTGCCATGTGGATCAGCTCTGGAGATAAACAAAACCAACCTGCTTCTGTAACAGCTATCTTTGAATAATCAAAGACACCTTAGTTCTATTTTTCAAACCAAACTTTTCTGGTTATTTAAAAGGTTCTCTGGAAATAATGGTGTAAAGAATTGTCACTGATATTGTCACTCTCCTCCATAAGTAACGTTTTGGAAAAACTAGGTAAAGATTATGAAAGTAACTTAATTGAATAATAATAAAAGATAACACATATAGTTTACTATATTCTTAGAACTATTCTAAATTCTTTAATATATTAATTCAATTTTTATAAAAATCTAATGAGCTAAACCTTATTTCCATTTGGATGAAATTGGCACAGAGAGGTTAAGTAATTTGCTCACTTGGCTGGTGTAAAATAATCTTTTGTGATGCTAATTACTTTGAAAGATATCAAGTCTAACTCATGAATATGACTAGTAAAAATCAAAACAAAAAAACTTTAAGTAAAAATTAATTTGCCTCAGGTTCTTTCTTAAGTAGGTAATTATAAGCTTCAAATGCATAAATTAATGAAAGCTTCAGTCTATTGATGGAGATCAACAGCTCCATTGAGTCACTGATGTGTTCAAGATCTGGTATATCACCTGATCTCACAGGGACCTCAGTAGGTATAGAAAGATAAGGTGGTATACTAGGGTTCAACCAGAAAAGCAGAACCGGTAGGATTGATATCTCTCTCTCTCTCCCTCCCTCCCTCCCTCCTTCTCTCTCTGTCACTATCTCTATCATTTCTATATTATCTGCATATATCTATATCTATATTTTCATCTATATCTACAACTATATCTTTATCTATCTATCACAATTTATTACAAATAATTGACTTATGCAATTGTGAAGGCTAACTAAGCAAAGCAGGTCCAAAGACTGTAGGGAAGGTGGTCAAGAAGGGAAGATCACAAACAGGCTGGAATCCCATGTCTGTAGATGGGAGTCTCTTAACCTAGGGAAGGACTAAGACCACTTTTAAAGGCCTTCCAAGTGAGTAAGTCTGGCTTACTCAGATTGTCCAGGATAATTTCTCTTTTGATTAAAGTCAACTGATTAGGGACTTTAATCACATCGGCAAAATCCTACTACTGCAGCACCTAGAGCACTGGTCCCCAAAATTTATTGGCACCATGGACCGGTTTCATGGGAGACAATTTTTTCATGGACTGGGAGGTGGGGAGGATGGTTTCAGGATGATTCAAGTGCATTACATTTATTGTGCAGTCAAACCTCTCTGCTAATGATAATCTGTATTTGCAGCTGCTCCCCAGTGCTAGCATCACCACCTCAGCTCCACCTCAGATCACTGGGCATTAGATTCTCATAAGGAGCACAACCTATATCCCCTGAATGCACAGTTTGCGGTAGGGTTTGTGTTCCTATGAGAATCTAATGCCACCGCTGATCTAACAGGAGGTGGAGCTTATGTGGTGATGTGAGTGATGGGGAGCAGCTGTAAATACAGATGAAGCTTTGCTTGCTCACCCTCTACTCACCTCCTGCTGTGTGGCCCAGTTCCTAACAGGCCACAAACCAGTACTTGTCCACAGCCTGGAAGTTGGAAACTGTAGACCTAGATGACTGTCTGATTGGATAACCAGGAGGAAGGATGTCTGCTGCCAAATGGCTCTTATGTCCTTTTTTCCTTCTAACTCTTGAGTGAGAATGTCTCTTGCAGCTCAACCTAACTGGAAACATTCTAGAAAAGGAACTCTGGGGACTGTTGTTCCACCTAGCCAGGTGAACACATCAGGTGAGCTTATAGGCATGATGGTCCACATTTTTCACATTTTGTTGCTTGGTGACATTATTTACAGAATAATCCATTCAAAATATGGCTGATAAAACAAAAATATAAATTAATACTGACAAAAATATAAAGAAGATTAAAATTATTATATCAATATTTGAGATATTGTTAGATATGAGTGAAATAAGTAGATTCATTATATATAAGTAATGACAAACAGATATTTTGTACTGTAATATAAACAACAGTTTCTACCTCACTTAAACCTCAGGTCTTTTAAATAAAGATATTGGGCCAAGCTTTTTCTGTTGTATATATCAAATTCATATTAACTGAAAATAAAATTTCAATTAATTAGTTTGCTCTCTGAAACATTAAAATTTGATTAGTAAAATTTGGGGTATCAGAGATTATAAATGTGTTTTTGGAAGGAGAAAATAAGATACAGTAGATTAAAGTAATTTTAATGAATACCATTTGTTGCTGGTCTAACCATGCACCAGGATCTTAGACTCATTACTGTTAACCTTCATACAACCTGAAAGGTCACTTAGCTGGAAAGTGTCTGATAGGATTTTACTCAGTTCTGACCTATTCTGTACTCTGCATGCTTTTAATTTTACTATGTTGCCTCTAACAGTTACTTTGGACATCGTTTTCACTTACCTATTTATTGGTTGTGTGCTTTTTCCCCCCCTCTCATCCCTTAATACTCAGTTTCAGGGTGAACTTAATACTATCTTATGAGATGGTTGACATTTTGTGCCTTTTTCCTAACAGTGGAACATAAAGATTTCTTTTTCTTGGTCTAGGCCTTATGGTCATTGGTGACCGAACAGTCACAGAGAGCAGTTTGAGGGCAAAGGATTCCTTCCAAGCACCTTTGAAGCCACTGTAAGTACTCAGCTATCTATTGCGTCCACCGCAAAGTCAGCCCCACTCTTTTCTCAGGAATTGATCTTGAGATCAAAGCAATTTACTCATCTGCTCTCTTAAACTATTTAAGAGATACCTTGACATTCTTAGCTGCCTCATGATTTATAAAAATGCTAACTCTCCTGATAAGGTATAATGATATTTTAACCCATAAATATTACTCCAAGGGTATTAAAAAAATAAACTACCCTCATTTTATGAAAAAATGGCTTTTGAAGATTATATACTATATTTAATTCAGTTTTACTAATGCCTGTATTGAGAAAATTTGGTCTTCTAGACCATCTTACTTTTATTTTTAATTTAAAGGAAACTGAAAAGAATTTGATCAACTCCCATATAGGTAGACTTTGGAAAGGAAAGAAAACAGGCATTTGATTTGATTTGGAGTATAAGAGAGGACAAAAATGGAAAAAAAAACCCTGAAGTTCAAGTTGGAAATTTATAGCCAATTATTAGGTGTCAGAAAATTTACTGCTATATGAGAAGTGACCTAGAATTATGGGGTCCAAGAGGAGAAGAAATCCAATAGGATATCTGCTAGTATCGTCTCAGGTACCCAGGGGAGCATGTCTATTGTACATATTTGAGAGCCCACATGCTCCCTACTTTGACTTAGCTACACTCTAATCAGCAACCAAGTTTCATCTTATTCTTTATAATTTATGGATATTCTTATACCCTTGAAATAATTAAGATTTCATAGACTCAATTTCTTTTCCCTGACTGGTCACCCATTCCACTGTTTTTTGCCATTCCGTTCCCTTTGTCATTCCTTGGTTTCTTCATTTGCAAGTCTGGTGACATTACACTTCTTGCTTCCCTTTCTCAGAGTGATGAGAAGATTAACAGGAAACAAGGTACTGCATATGCATGGCATTTTATCTTTGTTTATCTCTCCTTTGAGAGAAAATGAAATAAATGGACACAGCTGGGGCTTGAGGTAGAGTAGGGGTCAGGAACTAAAACTATCATTTGGGAAAAGAATTCCTCTTACTTAGTTACAGATTTTCTCATTAAGGACTATGAAAAAGAGTTCCTGAACATTTTTCTTCCATAATTGTTTCTCTGTATGTGGTGATTTTCCCTGCAACTCATTGTTATCTCATAGTCTCCTTGTAACATGTTCAGTTTGTACTTTTCTTAGCAACTTATAGAAACATTTTTTATAGAATATGGAAGACTCGTAAAAATAAAAAGTAGCAAGATAAAAGTATTCAAAATAGCTTTTATGAAAAAGAATGGGAAAAAAAGTAGCTTCCATCAATTTGTTCTTTCAAGGAATAAGATTCAGATGTTAAAGTCGGGACTTTTGAAATCATAGATGTACCTAACAATATCCAACAATTTCATTTCTGGAAGTAGAGAAATGTTCATACATGAATTATTGGTGTGAGAAGAGATGTAGGATTCACAAGAGGCCCCTCAAGCTTGTTATCTTCAGCCCCAAGTACAGGGGATACCTAAAACAAACTTTAGAGCTAACCTTTTATTGAATGCTCACTATGTTCTTCACATTTGCATATATTACCTGGCTTAAACTTCATAACACTTCTATTATTTTCCTCATTTCCAATATTAGGTTAAATAACTTGCCTGAGTTTACATGGCTAGGAAGTAGAAGAGACTGGATTGACAGCTATCTGGCATAAGTCTATGCCTATTGTTTTATTGCACCGTATCTGAGAAAGAATTCAAAAGCTGATCCCATATTCAGCGAGCATGTTTTTTACAAATGTGAATATGTGACTAATTCCTCCCATAAGCTGCAAGCTCTTTTGAGGGACTTGAAATTGTTTTATTCATTTTTGTGGGAAACTCAACCTCAAGCCCAATGACTGTGCATAGAAACGATGTTTTAAATAAATGTCTGCAAAGGGCATATTGTTATCTCCTTGATGTAGATAAGAAAACTGAAGCTTTAAGATGTTAAGCAACGTGCCCACAGTTCTGTAGCTACTAAGGAGTAAAGCTAGAGTTTCAGATCAGGACATCTGACTTCAGTCCATGGCTCTTCCCAGGATACGGCAGCCTCCTCTACTCTTGTCCCCTCTCTGTTCTAGGCTGCTAATTTTAAAGATCCTTGGTCATACCTGAAGCTTTTTGTAAGGAAGTTAGGGAAGCTCCTATGTACATTGAACCAACAGACATCTCTGGACTTCAAAAGATGGAGAGCTAAGTAGGGATTTATTGAGTTCCTATAAGGCACCAGGCATATTATGTAAATTACTAACCTCACATAATCTAATTCTTAACTATTCCATGAAACAGTGACTACTGTCCCCATTTTATGGATGAGCAAACTAAGTCTCAGAGAGGTTAAATCCAGTCTCTTACTTCTCCAGGGTCATATAACCATTTAAACGGAGATCAGCCTGATTCTAAAACCTAAATTCATTCAGCTACCCCTCAAAAGGATGACATGATTCAGTGTCTATCAAAGCTTTATTTTAATCTAATTTTATAATGGATGACTAAGATTACTTCTCTTTTCCTCACTTAAGAGAAAGAACCAGATCTTACTGGATCCTTTTGTAGTTGTAAACTCTATTGTCAAAATAATATTTTCATTGAGATATTTGAATATCATCACTACTTGTTAATGAAATGAACTAGAAAATTATAGAAGTTTGTATTAGGAACAATGGTTTTTCAGAAATGGCAAGAATTAGTCTGCATTCTTTTGCCTTGTGCCAGGCTGCTATGAGTGTTCATCTGTAGAGGACCTGCCAGCTCTATCATAAGTCTCACTTTCTCACCAGCATCACATAATAGCTGGTTTCATGTTTCCACCCAGTTGGCCTTCCTATTGCAAATCATTGACATTCTTCCTTTCAGCAAGAACTAGTAACTCCAATCCCTTTCTGCCTTCTGCTTCAGCTCCCTCTTCTTTGCATATATAGAGGTATAATACCCACACTGAAAGAGAAACCTGCTGTCAGGATGCAAGCAGATGCCACCTCTGCTGCTGCTGTCGCTGCTGGTCAAAAGCCTAGGCCAGTGACAGTTGGGCTGGAATGAGATTCTGGGCACATCCGAGAGAGAAACATGTTAGGACACAGGGGTAATGATGACAAATTAAAATTACTGCCGAAGCAGAGTGGAATAGCAGCTGGTTTGTGGAAGATGCCATTAATGTTCTAAAGAGAATCTCAAAGCATGCTTCGAAATGTAATTTATCAAATAACACTTACAAAGTGAGAATTTATTTTTATGGTTGCTTTGCTTCAGAATAAAGAGATGAGATGTCATATATCTGCCAGGCTGTGATAAACTTTTAAAATTTTGAACATTTGCTTCCTCGGTTTTGGATGTGGACCATAGTATATTATTAATACATATGTGTGTTTATCTGGGGTATCAAACTTACTAAGTTGTGGAAAATAAAGAACCGTTATCACCTCTCAAAATGAATGCTAAAAGCTTCATGTGCCAGACCCAGGATCTCCACGTACTCACCAGTGTCGGACTGGGAGTGGGGCAGATGAGGGAATACTGCTGGCTCCTGCATCTCCTCACTGGCGCAGCTCAGAGTACGCCTGCTGAGCCTGGGATGAGACCATAACTGTCTGGCAAAGAACAGCCTGTCAGGTTGCTGTGTCTCCCGGCTGGGGAGCGAGATTTGGGGCTACCCTACAGAAAGTCTGGTGGGACTTCTCTCCTTGCTTAAGCTGGAGGGCTCTGAGTTAGGGAGAAGAAAAACAATCTACATCACTTCGCTGCTCTATTTGCTTAAACACCATGGCAAAACTGAACAAGGGCTCTTGTGTA
This sequence comes from Cheirogaleus medius, assembly GCA_008086735.1. Taxonomy (NCBI): domain Eukaryota; kingdom Metazoa; phylum Chordata; class Mammalia; order Primates; family Cheirogaleidae; genus Cheirogaleus; species Cheirogaleus medius. Next base: position 32,894,888 of record VBSM01000605.1, on the reverse strand, counting down.
GTTAGAGCTCTTTTTACTCTTTCTTTCCATTTAGAATGAAGAAGTGTCTGCTAAAGCCAAGCGGTATGGACTTGCCAAATCAATATAACTGGAGCTGAGTCATCTCCTCTTGCCCCAGATTTGTGTTTTTTGGGAAATTTTCTGTGTCTTAGCTATGCTTCTGCAGAGGATAATTCTATTCTCAAGTGCTTTAGTCAGTCAGAAAATGCTATGCTAAGCCAGCCAAGCTTAGACATATCCACAGATACTCTATTCATATTCCTTAGCACCAGCAGCCCTTCTCCAGAGAACCAATTTGCTAACAGGAAGGCTGGCTCCAGACAGATGTTGGTGTCCAATTGCCTCCTCAACCCAGACTGGTAGTGTGATGTTGAGAGGACAGGCTCTAGAGTTTAACTGGCAGGTTTCAAATGCTGCTTTGCCACTCACTAGCTGGGTGACCTTGGCCAAGTTACTTAAAGTCTCCGAGTCCAGTTTCACCCCTTTGAAAACAGAGCTAATTTCTATCCCATACATTGCGGTGGTGGAGAGTGTTAGGCACTGGTGGGTACAATAGATATGTAGTACTCTGAACACCACAGTGAACTCTGGCAGCGTGGGCTCCACCCTACCAGGCAGACATTGTCTCAACAGCTGTTAATTTTGCCCTCAGCAGCATTACTCTATTGAGCTGGGCAGACAAGAGGAAACGAGGCCAGAATACATCCTAGGAGGACTTGTCAGCAGCTCATATAAATCCCTGGTGGTCTCTACTCACGCGACCAACCATTCCATTCCTGGAAATATTTGGGAGAAATTTTAGTTGCAAGGAGGATATCGTGCAAAGGAATTTGAATAAATACTGTGTTGTGACTATTGTTAATGTTACCTATTATGCTTTACCCATCCAGGGCTATTGTGGCCTATGAAACCTGTTATTAATACATATTTACACATCTCAGCGTACCCTCAGTCACTTACTGTACAGCTATCGTTTTCACTTACAGAGCTCACTTAAGATGGAAAGATGGAATAGATAAGTCAAACCATGTGATTTCCAGGAATCAATGATAAATAATAAGCTTTTAAATTTGGTGTTCCTGTCTCTCCTTCTAACATTTTTACTTTCACAAACTGTGACTGGTACATCCTGAAATTGAAGTAGAATGAAGAATTAACAAATTCAAATAGAAAAATGAATACAGAGTATCCAAACTCAAATTGTATTTTGGGGCCAGGCACAGTGGTTCACTCCTGTGATCCTACCACTCTGGGAGGATTGCTCGAGGTCAGGAGTTTGAGATCACCCTGAGCAATAGTGAGACACCGTCTCTACAAAAACTAGAAAACTTAGCCAGGCTTGGTGGTGCATGCCTATAGTCCCAGCTACCTGGGAGGCTGACGCAGGAAGGTCGCTGAGCCCAGGAATTTGAGGTTGCAGTGAGCTATGATGACACCACTGCATTCTAGCCAGGGCAACAGAATGAAACTCTGTCTAAAAAAAATGTTTTGGGTCATCTGTGAAATGTCTTTGACCTCTTTTTGTTTCTAAAGCTGTAAAATGAACAAATTACAATCAATTCTACAATTTTAAGGAATACAAACAAAGGACTATAAAGTACATTTAAAATTGCATTCTTTCCCACTTTAAATTCCCAGATTTTAGCACAATGTTGGCACAAAACAGACAGTTATATGGCTTCTTTCATGAGTAAATTAACATTATATGTGGCATGTAGTTTTTTGTTTACCCAAGAAATTTTATGTGGAGCAGAAAGAACACTTAATGGGAGCCAGGAACTGTAGATCCTAATCCCAGAATGACCTTGTGTTAATTGGAGACTTCCCTTCTTCAGGCTTCATGTTCCTTATTTTCCATTCGAAGGAGCTAATGCTCTCTAGTTCCCCTTCCATCGCTGACACTTTAGAAATTTTATTTAATCAATAATGTAGCAGAATTATAGTAGCAACAGTTCTCCCTGGAGATCTAGTAGAAGTCAAATGGTTCAGGAGGCAGGATGGGAAGGAAAGAATGAAGAGGAGTGTCAGGAAGATGTGGAAGAAAAGAAGGAGACGGACATGAAGAGGGAGAAGGAAAAGGAAGATTCCTTTAAATGTCATGAGGCAGTGACAGCCCAGGTGTAATTCTGAAATTATTATACTGTGGTTTGTCTTGGAACCTCTCACCATTCTTTATTCATCCAGTTCCCAGCTCCCATGTTTCTCTCTCCAGATGCTCATATAAACAGAGTCTAGTTAGATGAGCTAATCTTCCCACCCTCCCAGTATATCTGCTCTGCCCCCAAAGGCTCCATACTTCAACATAACTTTTCTACTATCCCAATCCAACCAGATGTATCTGAACTCTGCTGCAAGTTGGGAGACACATAATGAATTAACACCTAAATGAGAATGATTTAATCTTCAACCTTCCTCTAGAATCTCAGTTATACACTTTAAACAGAGAATACCTGCAAGTAGCATATTAGGCAGAAAACAAAGTGAAGGACGAAACCCAAGAGGCTGGGAGCAGAGTTATATGGCTGTCACCACAGCTGTCAAGGTCCCCTGGGGATGCTGCTCCCCACGGCCATTGCCCGGAAGCTCCTCTGGTTTTCCTCAGCCTCTTCCCATCTTTTGCATCTGAACACATAGAAGCTGGAGAGCCAGGATCTTATCACAACAGCTCCCTTGGGGCACCACAAATTCTTCTTGAATGACATCAGGATATAAATAAACAAACATCACTAAACAAATGAATAAATAATGAACAGCTCCATGGTGATGACACAAGGGGCTGTGCCCATGGGAGTAGAAGAAGCAGAGTGTGTGGCTTCTTGGTAGGTCAAGAAATAATTGAAAACTCCCAGCATCAAATTGAGAGAAAGGAGGAAAACAAAAGTTTACAAAAGTGGGAAATAACTCGAGTGACTTCTTGGACTATTTGCTTTTGATCCAAAAGCCTATTTATTCCCAGCTAGGTGTTAAACTTTAGAGTGAGAAACAAGGAACCAGAGTTTTTCTACTTCATCACACCCCCTTCCTTACACTTTCCAAATCCATCTCAGTAGGTATAACTTAAGCCAGAGGATCTGTCACACAGCTGCAACCACGAGGCATGGACCCCAGCTTCCAGACTACATTAGAGGAAAGATCAGTCTTCCTTCACCTCTCCCAACCAATGAAGAATTCAGTGGCAGGACAGGGCTGGAAACCAAAGATTTTCCAGGACACTTGACTATGGCCGTTAAGCTTAGACCCCAAACTTTTTGGTTACACCAGGGCAAGTGTTGGTGCTTCCCTAAACATGCAGCTAAAAGCCAACAACTCAAGAGCTGTATTCCTCCTTCAGAGCCCAAACACCCCTGTCTGCTGCTCCAGAGTGCATTGGGCTATGGGAGTCGTCCACGTCCTCTTGTCTCTGTGGGTGTTCCCAGGGATGTTATTCCGGAAGGCTTGTAGTTTGTGTGCTGCCTGGTCATTTCCCTCTTTTATACAACAAGATGCAAAACCAATAGTTAATAATCTAGTTTACTACTCCTTAAACTTTTAAAAATTCCTGAGAAAAATGTCCACGTACTATTACAGAAAATGTTACATACAATCCCCAGAGGTTCTTAGATGGGCTGATGAGTTCATGGATCCTAGGTCAAGAACCCTGACAGAGTGAGTCATCCTTGCCTGAGACAGGCAGTGCTAGAGAAAGCAGATACATATGATTGGTGTTGCAGCAGGCACAATCTAGAGAGGTTACAAATTCCATATAAAGTCTATATTTGCTTTGTCTCCCCAGACTCTACCTAAAACAGTACTTCTCCCTCCCTTTCCTTATAATTTTCTATTCTTACACTTCTTGTTTCTTCTTCAAAGAACTTATCATTAGCTGACATAAAAGGTCTACAAAAAGTTGGAAATTTATTTTTTTAAAGCATGCTAGTTATATTTTCAAATAATATGCTAAGTATGTTTTTCTTCAATTTTTAAACAACTTTTCAGGTGATGGTCCTCTAAATTTAAAGCATTGAGTCCATTTGCTCATTTAAAATAGTACAATGATGTGTTTTTCTCTATGTTTCTAGAGTTTTGGAGAGTCTTTAGTATGTTTACTATATTGCTAGGTAATCCTTAAAACATCTCAGCAAGAGGAAAAGGATTAAAGAGCACATTAGTATGGATGCATGTTTATTTGATCTTATCATTAACATTAGTTATTACCTTCATGGTTATGATTGGAATACATAATTTTAAGTCCCATTAAATCTTATTCTTTTACTCCCAGCAGGCTCTTGTAGCAACTAATTAACACAAAGGTCACTGTTCTCATTTTTAGAATACTAACAGATTGTAAAAATATGACACTCATTATGCTGCTAGGTTTGGAAAGACACAGCAGGAACAGAATTTTCTGATCTATGAGAGAGAGAAGCGGGTTCTTTCTAACCATGTCTTTGCATGGCTAGAATTTACCATAGATGAAGAGGAACATTCCAAAGTATCTGGATAGAGAACACTGTTGTGAATGTACATCTAACTGCCTGTGGAATTCCCAATATCCTCTCAAAGATGGTGTTCCAGTATCATATCTCAGCTGAGAAATGATTCAGTAAACATAGTCGTCATGTACCTTGCTATTAGCAATGTGTTGGGGAGGTAACACATTGGATAGGAAAGAACTCCTACTCTTTCAGAGGTTAACTCTAAAAGCAGAGACAACTAGATACTTAAACATTAGATAAGGTAGAAGGGTAATACATACCAACTGTAAAAGGGTACTCTATTGCATGACAGAAAAGGGAAAGAAGAGTGAAATAGTACTTCTAACTGGGGATGTATCAGAGAGAGCTTGATATTTTGCCTAGAAGTATAATAAACACACATGGGGATATTTCAAATATGAAACAAATGATCAGATCCCTTAATGCAAGAGAAACCCTGGAGCCAAGCCTGGGAAATGAGAAGGATTTGAAAATGCAGTGATGGAGGGAAGTATATTCTAGCACCTGAACAAAGGCATGATACAGGTGATCCCCAGAGCTTAGAGCACAATGTTCGTTTACTCATCCATAAGCTGCTTGTCATTTCTGCTGTCCTGATTCTGCTTCAGTCATCTCTCCCATGGCTTGGCAGTGGCAGCAAACACCAGGGGGAATTCTTCATTAATGCAATATGATACCTCTAACTACTTTGCTGATAAATGCTGGAAAAAACATATCAATGAAGGCTCTGTACTATCACAGAAGCATAGCTTAGAATACAAATCAAGGTAACATTTAGTTTTGGAGGAAATCTTTGAAACTCTGCAGTCAGGTAGGGAAGTTGACTACAACTAAAGCTGTTTTGCCTTTCAGGTGCTGGAAGGAAGTAAATAATGATTGAACTAGTCAGATCAGGATGACAGCTCCTCTGAAAAATGACTCTGTGATAGTTGAATAAAAACCAGTTTCCTTCAACTGGAGATAAAGTGCAAAAGAGATTTCATAGGAACAGCTCATACATGAAACAAAATTGACATGTTCAGGGAGCTCGGTTTCCAAAGACTATACTTTGAATACAAGAAGAAACAGAAATAGTCTCTGATGGGATAATAAATTGAAAGAGAATCCATATTTTTGCTCCCCTTTAGTCTTGTTTGAAAGTCAATATTTTTCACTAAATGTGCTTATGCTTTTACCCCCTTTAACAAAACTAATTTCTTTATAAATGTATTCCAAGTACACTTACATATAAATGCTAAGTTTTATAATTATTCATAAAGCTAATTACTGCACATGTGCTTTTTAAAGTGCAGTCTTTTGTTTTTTTCTTTTGATTTGACCACCACCCATCTTCCTTCTACCCTTATAACCCTTTACTCAAAGTAATCCTTGTGAACATCTACTACGTGTTGTTCCATATTTTCTGCAAGCTCATGTAATTATAATTTACATACATACAAGTATACATGTACAGGGAGTTTTGCAGTAGTTTGTTGTATATAAAACCCAATATCATACAGTTATAATTCTCTATCTTGTTTTTACACTCACCGTTTATTTGTGGAAATCATTTTAAGCCAAAGGGTTTACCTCTAATTCATTCTTTTTAATGACTGCATTATTTCATGCTGTGGATATAAAATTCTAGGTTATCATATTTTGCTTTCTTCTTTGAGGGAAAGTTTTTAAATGACACCAGAATAATTACATTTCAAATGCCAACAAGATAGGCTTATAAAAACATGTCTTCACATCAGCCATAAATACTGAAAACCTAATTAGACCTGTGGACCTTACAAGGAGAATCCTGAGACTTCTGAGACTTCCTCCCCCTATAGAGGTAATTGAAGCCCTCAATTTCGACATCTGGGCAGAGGAACAGGCAGATAAAGACCCACATTTAAATTCGCATTTGAAATGAAACTGGCTTTTGGCTGGTTTCCATCACATACTCATTCAATAACAAAATTCTGCATACTTAGCATTTACTCGTTTATATGGACAATTTTTGCTTCACAGCTTACTTTTATCATCCTGTTTCTCTCATCTCTCCTTCCATATTATCCAAAGTGCAAAACCTCTTTCTAGCCCTCTATTAGTCAGTTTGAGGTACTATAACAAGTTATAGATTGGGTAGCATAAACAGAAAACAATTTCTCACAGTTTTGGAGGTTGGGAAGCTCAAGACCAAGGTGCTGGAAGAACCAGTATTTCGTGAGGGCCCATTCCTGATTTACAGATGATTGTCTTCTCATTGCACTCTCACCTGGCAGAGAGTGGAAAGCCAAAGCAAGCTCTCTTGGGTCTCTTCCTATGATATGAGGGCACTAATCACATTCATGAGGGCTCCACCCTTATGACCTCATTACCTTCCAAAGGCCTCACCTCCAAATACTATCATTGAGGATTAGACTTCAACACACGAATTTTAGAGGAATGCAAACATTCGGTCTATTGCACCTTCTATACTTGCATCCCTTTCTGGCTCCAACATGCCCCCTCACTGGACTAATCCTTTTTGTACTGTGCTTCCCAAGTGTTCCTTATCACTCAGGTCTTCCAAAATGTTCCCTATGCCTTTACCTCACTATCTCAGGATCCCCTCCTCACCACAAATCCCATCACAAAATCACCCTCCTGGATTTTAAACAGTCATTAAGTTTGTAAGGATAGTGATTGACTTTTCTTTTTTTTTTTTTTATGAATTTATCAAATCCCTGAGTCCACTGTCTGTATTGTCTTACTCATCTTTGCGTGCCCAGGACCCAGCCCAGTCTATGGGGCTTTCTTTCTCTTTGGAAAATGCTCAGGAGACATATGTGGTTGCATTTTGGATAGTTGTACTATTATTTTGTGGCTCACAAAGTCAGTCATCTCTGACATATCGGCTCTACACATACCTCGGCCACCAGCTACCCATGAAACATCACCTGTGTTTGTTTTTCTCCTTTCCCTTCAATCTCTCACTCCCAACACTTCAGGTTTACTCCTCATTATTTCTCTCCCAGACTATATTGTACAAAAGTTCTCTAAGTAGTAATCCTGTTTTGTGTCTCTCTTCTTTCCTACACATGAAATGGAAACTTCCTAAATCTGAGCTCTGATTTTGTCACTCTCCTGGTCAAAAACCTTCAGTGCTTTCAGCCAACTTGATAAAACCAAACCTGTAGAGCTTTGGTTTGATAAAATCTATTGAGGTTAAGTTTGATAAAACCAAACTTCCAAGTCTGACTTTCCAATGTCCCCCAGGCATTGGTACCAAACTGTCCTGTCCAGGCTAATCCCCACCACACTGCACCCTCCTGCATAGTCATTCTGGACAATTGTGTATTTTCAATTTCTGTCTTTGGAAATTCCAGCTGTTTAATGTGTGGTTTACTTATTTCCTTTCTGCAACTTAAATATGACCTCATTTCTATTTGTTAATAAATTATCCATTCTGGTGGATCTTGAAGATCACTACTAGGCCCCATAGCCTCTGTGAGAACTGCTTTGATTTCCTCCAACCAGACATCTCTGTCTCCACCAGCTCCATTGTTTTTGTTCATGCCACTCTTATGGTTCCTTTTACTATATATATTTGTGCTTCCTTTTAATATGCGTATTTTTATATATATTAAAAATAGCTGCAAATATGTATCTATAATATTTAACTGAAAACAATTTTTAAGTTTTTATACACACAGATACATCAAACATATGTATGTCTGTGTATATTTGTTGTTCTTTTTATTACATATATTTGATTAGTAGACTATAAATCTTTTAGACTAGGGACTATGGCTTATTGCTCATTGTTTCTTGAATTATATGCTTCAGATAGGTTTCTTGAACTGAAATAAAGATTTAAAAGAAGAATTTAACTATTTCTTACAAAATTCCCAGTAACTTTGGACTTTATAGAGTTATAAAATTTAATAGGGGAAAACCGAAGCCAGGTCTTCGTGGCTAAATGTATAGTATCATAAAATGTTTGCTGTGAGAACTTTCTAAATTTAAATACTAAAAAGATCCTCACCTATATATTTTAAATAATACTCCTGGATACAGAAGAACATTTCAATGAATTATCCCCTACTAACTAATATTGTGGCACAATAAAGAGTTTTGAAATATTTTTGTCATATTCAAAAATTTTTAAGATATACTAATCCATATGGCACCTTCATTGTTGAAAGATGATGTTTAAGAGCATGCATTAATAAATGCCAGGCCTGGGAATTTTTCTCCACTTTTCTTGTATTTTATTTTTATTTTTTTAGTGAGATAAAAATGTATATAATTTACTGTCTTTATAATTTTTAAATGTACAGTTCAGTGGTAATAAATACATTTATATTCTTTTTTCCCCTTCATCATATCCCTACCTTTCCCGCTTTCTGGCCTCTGGTAACCACCAATCTATTCTCTATCATCATGAGATTCACTTTTTTTTAGCTCCCACGTATGAGTGAGAATATATCTGTCTTTCTGTGCTTGGCTTATTTCACTTAACATAATGGCCTGTAGCTCCCTCCATGTTGCTGTAAATGACAGAATTTCATTATTTTTATCGCTGAATAGTATTCCATTGTGTATATATGCCACGTTTTCTTTATTCATTCATCTGTTGGTTGTCACTTAGGTTGATTCCATATTTTGGTTGTTGTGAATAGTGCAGCAATAAACATGTAAATATAGATATCTCTTCAATATGTTGACTTCCTTTCTTTTGAATATATACACGGTAGTGGAATTGCTGAATCATGTAGTAGTTCTGTTTTTAGCTTTTTGAGGAATCTCTATACTATTTTCTACACTGGCTGTACTAATTTATATTTCCACCAACAGTGCATGAGTGTTCCCCTTTCTTCATATCCTCACCAGTATCTATTATTGCCTGTCTTTTTGATGTAAGCATTTTAACTGGGGTGAGATGTTGTCACATTATGGTTTTGATTTGCATTTCTCTGATGATTAGTGATGTTGAACATTTTTTCATATAACTGTTGGCCATTCATATGTCTTCTTTTGAGAAAAGTCGGTTCAGATCTTTTGGCCATTTTTAAATCAGTTTATTTGGGTTTTTTCTATTGAATGATTTGAGCTCCTTATATATTCTGGTTATTAATCCTATTTTAGATGGATAGTTTGCAAATATTTTCTTCCATTCTGTGGGTTATCCCTTCACTTTGTTGATTGTGTTCTTTGCTGTGTAGAAGCTTTTTAGCTTGATACAACCCCAATTGTCTATTTTTGCTTTGGTTGCCTATGCTTTTGATGGGTTGCAAAAAAATCTTTGACTAGACCAATGTCCTGGAGTATTTCCCTAAAGTTTTCTTTTAGTAATTTTGGAGTTTCAGATCTTATATTTAAGTCTTCAGTCCATTTTGATTTAATTTTTGTGTGTTGTGAGAGATAGGTAGCAACAGTTTCATTCTTCTGCATATATTTATCCAGTTTTCCCAGCACCATTTATTGAAGAGACTGTTCATTCCCCATTGTATGTTCTTGATGCCTTTGTTGAAGATGAGTGGGCTGAAAGTGCATATATTTATATCTGAGTTCTGTATTCTGTTCCATTGGTTCAATTGTGTGTCTGTTTTTATGATAGTACCATGCTGTTTTGCTCACTATAGCTTTGTAGTAAATTTTGAAGTTGGGTAGTGTGGTGCCCCCAGCTTTATTCTTTTTGCTTAGGATTTCTATGGCTCTTCAAGGTCTTTTGTGGTTCCATATACATTTTAGAATTTTTAAAAATTTCTGTGAAGAATGTCATTGGTATTTTGATAGGGATTGTTTTGAATCTGTAAATTGCTTTGAGTATTAATATTATTGTCTCCAGTTTTTTTTAAAAACTTGTTCCTTCTCAAGTTTTAGTAAAAACCTAGGTATATTTTGACATAAGTAAAAACATGTGCTGCATATGTTTGTATTATATATAATTATTGCTTTTTAAGGATAATTTTTGAAAGGAAACAATTCGCTTAAATAAATGAATTGTTTTATTGTTAGCAGACTCATTTGCTGTAAGCAAAAATTTTGCAGGCCAAAATGAATCAAAGGACAGTAAAGGTTTCTCCAGACAACAGGTTTGGAGAGAGACTTTTACATTGTGGTTTTATAGACTGTATAAGGAGAGATATTGAATCTTCCTAAATGACTCTTTCCCGCAGCTTAAAATACAAGTAGGGTGTGATTAGCTTCTGTCACAGGAACAATTAGCCAAGCATACTCTGTATATTTGAAAAGGCATAAGAAAATAAGATGGTACAATTTACCTCAATAGTTTATTTTTAAAAACTAATTAAAGGATTTTGAAAACAGTTTTATTTTATTTTGGTTCTGAAACCAGAATTTAAGCTTGGTATATTTGGCACTATAATTTCTCCTGGATCAGAAATCAAGGTCCTTTTCTTTCTTCTCATTGCTTGGTCCATGTTATCTTTTCCCTTTCATGGCCTTCTGCCTTATTTTAACCATAAAACAAACAAGCAAGGAAACAAACAAAAGAACACAAAACCCCAGAACACCTTGTACATGAAAGGATCAGTATAATCAACAAGGAATAATCCTCTATAGCCTTTACTGAATTTTTAAAATAAGCTTATCGTGTAGAAGTACCAGTATTACATCATCCAAATCTGTATTACCAGATTGAAATCCTGAATTAAAATGCAACTACAAAACAAGACTAAAATTGATATCAAATACATTAGTTCTTACATATTTGCTATATTTAATCATATGTTCAAGAATACTTTTTACTGCAGAACTTTAGTAGAGTAGCCTTGGTTTTTAACTGCTTTTTGTTCAAATACTGTTATTGAGAAATGATTGCAATAATTTATTTGGATGTATAAAATTCTGAATTTTTTTATTAATGTGTATTTTAACTGGGGATGGATCTTGCCATGCATATCCTCCTGGATGCATATCCTCTCTGAATTAGAAAATGACTTGAGTTGGACAGAAGTGTTCATGCTTGATTCTGCTCTTAATCTGTGTGGCCTCAGGTCTCACTTTCCTCATCTGCATATAAGAACATCTATCGATCTATTACGTCTATTTTACCTAGGAATGTATATGGAAAAGAGCTACAATGGGGATGTGGCCTTCCAATAATTCCTGATGTCCTTCTATCCTTCTAGTTTCATGATTGTAAGAAAATCTGAGAAGTATGATATCGCTTTAATGATCTTTCCTGAGTATGGGTTCTTGGCTGGTAATAGTTACCTGTCTTAAGACGGGCAAAGTTCCACATGAAAAGGCTTAGCAACCAGAGGTGTGAATGGACTTTGTACCAGTTCAGAGTAGTTCTACTCTGAACAGACTAGAGCCTATCAATGATCAAACAGCCCCAATTGACCAGATATTAGAGGGATGTTTATGATGTGACTTTGAATTATTGTGTTATATCCCCCCCACCTCTACCTCTGCCAAATGCATAATTATTTATATGGGCTTTATTTATTTAAATTTTATTTTTGCTGCATTTGGCCAGTAGGCTTATAAGTAATGAGAGTTTGTATTTACCTACTGCTAACCAGCTGGATAGTAGCTCAAACTAATAGAAGTGAGACTGCTGAAAAACTGGAATGGATCTCATACAACAGGCAGCTCATGCATCTTCATGTACTCTTCGCTATTTTGATTCTTTAAAATCTCAGGACTATCAGGGAAAGTTTTAAAATAGTTTATATAGAATCTAATTTTCTTGAGATAATTTACGAATTAGCTTCAGTTCCAAATTTTATACCACAAAGACAGACTAATAAACAAACAACTCTTAAATACAAATTGTGCTCCCTCTCACTAATAAACTATAATCACTTTCTATAAACAATGCTTCTTTATTTTTCCTTCTGACCTTGGGCTGCTTCTCAGGCCATTTTACTGTTTCTAACCCTCTCTCTCTCAATTTCAGTTTATCCTTAGGTGCTAATTAAAATGGCAGGTGTTAAATTGATAATTAACATGTTTCAGCTACTGCTCTGAGCACAGAAGTCCCTTCAGTGATCCTTTGTTTCTCCCAATATAATCCCTCTTTCTCCATTTTCTCTGCTGCTTTTCCCCATAGTTTTAACTGCTTCTTAAAGAGAAGGCAGATAACCTAGCATGTCTTCCCCAGCTGTTCCTCATTTATCTCTCAAAATCGTTTCCTCTGAGTAAATGATACGATCAGATTTTTTTCTTTTAGTACGGGACCAGATTCTTATTTATTTCAAGTATTTTAGGAAAAAACAAAACAAACCTTTTTTTTTTTAAATTTGTCATACACTCCTCATTCAAACTTCAGGATACCCAAGTAGACAGCATACACCCACTTAATATTTTTTTAATTTATTTTTTATTGTGGTAAGAACACTTAACTTGAGATCTGTATTCTTAGCACATCTTTAAGTGTACAATGCAGTATTGTTAATTATAGGCACAGTGTTGTATAGCAGGTCTCTAGAACTTATTCATCTTATATAACCGAAACTTTTACCAGTGGAACAGCGACCCCCCTTTTCCTCCTCTCTCTAGCCCCTGGCAACCACCATTTTATTCTCTGTTTCTATGAGTTTAACTACTTTATATATCTCACATAAGTGGAATCATGTAGTTTTGTCCTTCTGTGCCTGTTTTATTTCATTCCACATAATGTTCTCCAGGTTTATTCATGTTGTAGCATATGGCAGGATTTCCTTCTTTTGTAAGGCTGATTAATATTCCATTGTACGTACATACAATATCTTCTTTATCCATTGTCTGTTGAGGGACATTTAGGTTGTTTCCATATCTTGGCTGTTGTGAATAATTCTGCAGTGAACGCGGGAGTCCAGATATGTCTTCAATATACTCATTTCATCTCTTTGGATATATACTCAGAAATGGGATTAGTGTATTCCATGTAGTTCTATTTTTATTAAACAGTTTTTTGAGGAAACTCTATACTGTTTTATCCCTTCTTCTCCCATGCACTGGATGCTGCCAAACCATTTCCTGCGTGTTCTGTGTTAGGAAAAGTGAAGGAAGTCATTGGTTCTAGTCTAGGGCGAGCTAGTTTTATTAGGGTTTGTCTTGTCCCTGAGGGAACTGAAGGTGCCTTTCTTGTAGCCCACTCAGTAGATGGCTAAGGAATTCAATGTTTAACAATTCCTATACTTTGAATCACAAATTCTACCATGTTTGAATAGTATTTCTGGTTTGTACCAGATCTCTTAGTTTATCTTAGGACTCAATTTCTCAAACTTAACTGCACATTATAATTACCTTTGAAACTTACTGAAGACTGTGTTCCATCTCTAGAGACACTGAGTTACTCTGGGGTGTGGCATTGGTTTTGGAATTCTTAAAACTTCCTAGGAGAATCTAATATAAAGCGATGCTGAGAATCATTGTTTTACCTCCGTTTACCCTGCCACCTATGTGGAACAGGACCCAGAACCAAGAATAAGACTTTGGCAGCTACTGCCCTGGTGAGTTTCACATTGTACCTCGATGCTGCAGGTCAAAGAGAGAAGTTCCAATCTTAGACTCTGCCATTATGATACAGTGATTCTGGTCCCAGTTTAAATGTGATCCAATGTAACCACCCAGTTTTAGGAACAGCGCCTCCTCCTGTGGAGAGAAGCCAGTAGGAAGTAGAAAGTGCTCAAGAGTTCTCCTCCAACACTGCCCTGTGAGTGGGGGACAAATGCAAAGCCCTTAATCCCTAGGACCAAGGTGGAAACCTGAGGAGAAAGAAGACAGAAAGAACATTTCCACTCCCTCTAGTCATCCTACTTCATCATATGTCAAATTTATTCATTAAACAAGCATGTGTATGAGGCCTTATACATTTGAATCCTATGGATTAAACAGTCCCATAGGCAATTTGTAGAGTGAGAGCATACTAATTATTAGTACATTACAAAAAGATGGATTCTTTGGACTTTAATTTTGGACAGATAAGGTAATTTCGAAGCACTTACTGTCTTGCAAATTGAGCAAATAATCTGATGGGATCCTGAGGATGCTATGAAAGAAGATGTGGAGGGGACAAGAAGACATAGAGGGGACACACAGAAGGAAGGAGTCACATTAAATAACAATAACTAACATAGGAAATGCTTACTATTACCTCTTGAAGCTTGTGTTCTTTTTATTCACATTTACAAAAGAGGAAATTGAGGTACAGAGAGTATATAGACCTTAAACTAGTACTGCATTACTTTCTGGAACTGTGACTAAACCAAGGCTATTGAACCCTAAAGCTGAGTTTATACTATAGTATTAGATTTTAGTGCCTGATGGCGTGTATATATACAAGTCTTCATGATGGGATAGTCTTCCCCCCACCCCCCAGATAGAATAAGTGACAAGGGCAATCCAGGAAGAGAATACTGCACGAAAAAGAGATAAGAGACTTAAGAAACTTTTTTGGATTTCAGTCTTCAAGCAGTTACATATCAATTAAGTGGGGAGTTCCAGGTGGGTGGGAAGGCCCAGCAAGAAAATATAGCCAGGGGCCTGTTCATGATGGCAAACAGTATATCATGGTGCTAAAATTGGATTTGAACCTATAAGAAATTCAGACACCTTGAATGAATCTAAGTAGGACAGAGCTTAATCCATTTTGTGTCATGCAAGGATGAACTACAGAGAGTTGAAAATGGCATCAGAGAAATCAATTAGCAGATTCTTTAGAAATCAATTAGCCACATTGGAGAAGAGGACCTGAATTAAGGTAGGAATACTGGAGACAAGAGTGAAAATGGGTAGAATACGTTAACGAATTATTATAGAATTTATGATTTAGACAATTAGTAACAAATCAGATATGGAGGTAGGGAAAAGATATGAGTCTATAATTACTGAGTGGATGGCAGTGGTATTTACCCATTCATACATTTAGTTATGCAACAAATACTTATCAAGCACCTGCATGGGGTAGACACTGTGCAAAGTGTTGGGATCTAGCACTGAACTGCCTAGGTAGTCTCTGTCTCTAGGAGCTTACATCCCAGAGAAAGGAAATAGCATATAATGAAGTAAATAAATAACTCAACAAGATATTTCTAGTGACAAGTGCAATTGAAGAGTAAACAGGCTGATAAGAAAGCAAAGGGGATATTATTTAGTTGGGAATCCAAGGGTGAAAAAAAACCATTTGGGAAGGGGATAGTGGAACTAAAACCGAGTGAGAAGCAGGACTCAGCCCTGTGAAGAGGCAGTGAAAGAGGATCGAGAAAAAGAAAATAGCAAAGACAAAAACTTGGAAGGCAGGACAGATGCTTTGGTCCAGAAATAGAGTTTATTTGAAGATGTTTAAAGTGTAGAAAGAGAAAAGAAGATAGAACATGATGAAGCTAGGGATATACGCAGGCTCTAGATTATGCAGTCCTGAAGCCAAAAATGAGTTTGTATTTCATTCCAATGACAATGAGAAAACTTTGAAGGTTTGTAAGCTGGGTAGTGACAGGATCCAATTTAAGGGAACAGAGGAGAAATCAGTTTTGGAAGGGAAGATGAGATATATATTCTGGTCTTGTTAAGTTCGATTAGCCTGTAAGACATTCAGGAAGACATGCTTAATAGGAAGTAGGGATTATGGGTCTGAGATAAGGGAGAGTAAACTGGGCCATGGCATCAAATTTGAGAGTGGTCAATATTGATGCCATAGGATTGTGGGTAGAATGAGAACAGAGCCATTAATGAGCCCTAGGGGACATCAACATTTGGGTGGAGGGAGGGAGAGGTTATCTTGGGGTAGAAGCCTGGCTCCCCAGCACAGGAATTGATCCACATTAGACAGATGACTCAAAAGGGGTTAATCAGAATTCTGTTCTAAGGTCAATATATTAAAATTATTTTTCTGTCTTCATTGGTTTTATCACGTTAGAAAGATGTAAGGCTTAAGCTGATGGCAGCTAAAGTGTCTACATTTTAATCACAACCTTCAAGTCTAATAAAACCATGCAGATGTAAACAGAACTGAGATTGAGAAAGAGCCCTGATGAAATTGTTTGAACTTCCAGATCCAGAAAAAATAAAGAATACCTTAATAAATGGAGACATATTTTGTATTCATAGTCTGAAGCTTCGATATTAAGATGTCAATTCTCCACAAATTGATCTATAGATTGAGTGCAACTCCAATTAAATTTTCAGTAGGCTTTTTAAAAAATAGAATTTGACAAGTTGATTTTGAAATAAGAAAGACCAAGAATAACTGAAATGACTAGAAAAGAAGAATGAAGTTGGAGAACTTAATTTCAAGAACTAGTATAAAGTTATAATGATAAAACAGTTTGGTATTGGCATAGAGACAAACACAGGCACACACACACATGCAGATAGATGGTATATAATAGAGTGTCCAGAAATAGCTTCACACACATAGAACAAACTGATTCTCAACAAAGGTGCAAAAGCATTCAGTGTAGAAAAGACAGTCTTTTCAAAAGCCATGATAGAACCATTGGATAGTGATATGCAGAGAAATGAACTTTGATCTGTACCTTGAACTATATGGTTCATAGAACTAAAGGCAAAACCTAAAACTAAACTATAAAATTTGTAGATGGAAACTTAGAAGAAAGTCTTTTATATTTTAGGTTAGGCAAAAAATTATTAGGTAAAATGCCAAAAGTACAATTCATTAAAAATATTAGTCTCTATCAAAATTAGAAAATTCTTCCTTGTTATAAAAAGACAAGTCAAAGACAGGGAGAAAAAATGTTTGTGGATCATATGTCTTATAAATAACTTATATCCATCCTATATAAATGATTCTCAAAACTCAGCAATAAATAAAATTACAACTATTTGAACAGACACTATACTATGCATGAATAGATGTTCATTATTAGTCATTAGGAACATATGATTTAAAACCAACATGAGATACCGCTGCACACAAATTAGATTGGCTAAAATTAAAAACACTAACCATAATGAGTTGGTGAGGAGGTGGGACCATTAGAACTTTCATTCATTGCTAGTGGGAATGAAAAATGGTATAGCCATTCTGGAAAATAGCTGGTAGTTTCCTAAAATATTTAAACAGATACCATATGAATCAGACATTTAGTTCTAGGTATTTACCCAAGAGAAAAGAAAGCATATGTTCTCACAAAGAATTGTACACACAGTAGCTTTTTTGTAATATCCTCTAACTGGAAACAACCTAAATATCCATCAACAGGTAAAAGAATAAACAAATAACATCTTCATATCATGAAAAGTACTTGGCAAAAAATGAACTGAATTATTTATGTAGACAACAAGCTGAATGAATCTTAAAATAATTATGATGAATTTAATAAGCCAGAAAAAATACATATTATATGATTCCAATCATAGGAAATTCAAAGTAATCTATCATTGTAGACAGCAGGTCAGTGGTTACCTGAGCACAAAGAAGAGAGGACAAGGAGAAGGAAGGGAAGGGAATAATCACATAAAGATATAAAAATACTTTGGGGAGGTAATAGATACTATTTTTATTATGGTTATGATTTCATGAGTGTATACATATGCCAAAGCTTATCCAATTAGATGACTTATATATATGCAGTTTGTTGTATGTCAATTATACCTCAATAAACCCATTCTAATCATAATAATGTACTACTAAGCAATATTTATGTTTTAATAACATTAACAGAACAGACCATAAATCCTAATAACAAATCAGTGAGTATATCAGGTAATTCAAAGTGAAGTTTAAGTTATATGTAATTTTAGGGGAAGATGCTAGAGTGCAAAAATCCACCTAAAGAGCAGCAATCATGCCACATAGTTCAACGAAGAATCAATTGCTTGCTGAACCCATAACCTAAGCCATTATAAAAAGGTTTTCTTTTTCTCAGGGTCTAGTAAGATCCTGCAACCTTAGGATGGTATCAAAATAATCCTCTTGAAAGACAACCCTAGGATGATAAAATCAAGCCCTAAAAATAAAGTCCATAACTTATTTATTGTAGAGAAAGGCAGAAAGAAAAAGAGTCAAGATGATGATAGTTCAAAATGTATCCTCCTCAGTTCAGGACCACTTGGTCCCCAGTCTTTCCCAGGCTGGTAGAGAACAGAAAGAAAGAAGATAACTGCAAAGAGGTGGACACAACAGAGCTGATCTCCATTTTTTGACCAGCTGCTCCACTCAGTAAGGAGAGGAAGGTGAGTGGGGCTGTCTGTATTGATAAATATATGTCAGTGGTATTGGGCCATGCTTAACCTCTAGCACATTATTGCACTCACCTAAAAATGTCTTGCTAACTTCAGGAAAGCTACTTTAATTTTTCCTTACATGAGTTAAAGGGTAGGTACTACTATTTTCTCTTATTAATTAGAAAAGAGAGAAATTAAAAAGCTTTTACAGGATCATATAGCTATTAAGTAGTAACCTTTGAATATGAACCCAGGTAGTCTAGCTCCAAAGTTCAACTCATAATCACTGCACTATACAGCCTTTTGTATAATAGATAACCATAATGTTGGAACTCAGGGTAATAATGATATTTATCATCATTTACTGAGCATCTATCACACACCTGTGACAAATTTTATACATACATGTATATAATCTCCAATATTCACAATATCTTGCTAAAGCCCCAAAGGTAAAACAACAACAGAATACTACACAACTAGAAATATCAAAGCTGGCATTGAAAATCTGTTCTGGCTGTTCTCTTATGTTCTCCATAGGAATTCACTGAAGACTGGTCTTTTACAATACAAAGTTTTCTGGAAAGAATTATAATCACTTAACATCAGTATCCATCTCTTTAATCAGGGTAGAACATTTTTTTTTTATTGGAGTAAGAAACACCTATCAACAATTTGGGATGGAAAAATAGAAATGGATTGAATAGAATTTTTGATAACCGGATGGGACATGGGTGCATAAGAGCCAATGGAAGACAGAAAAAATTTTTTTAAAAATCAGAAAAGGTGATGATAGGACAACAAAGTTAGATTTTGCATACTTGGCTGTTTTTCCAGAACTTTTGAAAATCAATTTCCAGTTGATGATACTTTGAGGATATCAGGAGTTTGGAAGGACAGAAATTTGGACAACTTTCTCCAGATCAAGTTAGTCCTCTAATCTAGTCACACTTCTTCAGTCCAGAACAATGTTGCCACATTCAGTTCTGCCCCATCTTTTGGGAAGAAGTCATGAATAAGAAATTTAAAAAATGAGAAGTTGGGTGTATCTTTATCCTACTTCATTTATCCTTTCACTCTGATGTTAATGGCCATAGATTTTATGCCCTCCTTGAAAGCTGATGTTTGCTGTACTATGCAAACACTTCTGTTGTGGCTATATTAGGCTGGGTATCATGGGAAACTTAAAGGCTCTGTCCTTGAAACAATTGCAAATTATATTGGTGGGGAAGGAACACAATGAGTTCATGAAACAACCAGGGAAAAATTCACAGACAAATAAAGCCATGTCTAGTCCTGCTGCTGCAATTCCCTGACCAAGTTTTCCAATTATAAACTCTATTTTCTTATACAAAATAGTGCTTTTTGTGAATACATTTCTTTTAGAATACAAGAAAATCTAATCTTTCAAAATCTCTGGCTAAGCTTTTTTAATTTTTTGCATTTAAACAGCAATAGTAATCTTATATTGCAGATATACCAATTATGATGTTTTGCAGCATTTTAGAATAAACAGTCTAATTCTAGTCTACCTTTCTAGTCTGGCCTTCATTCTTCTACTATGGAAACCAAACATGGACTACCTTTTGCATCTGAAATTTACAGCCTGTATTCCTTGAATATTCTGAGTCCTATCTCTATCAAATTCTACTCATCCTTTATTGCTCAAACACCATGTTCTCCCTTAACCCTTCACAGCTCATGACATCTGGAAGTGGTCACTTCTATAAACATTGGTCATTTGTTTATTTGTTCAAATAACATTACTCAATTATGTCACAAACATTATGTTGCAGGGGTCCTCAAACGTTTTAAACAGGGGACCAGTTCACTGTCCCTCAGACTGTTGGAGGGCCGTTGGAGAGTGCGGCGCACACTGCACACATGCGGACTGTGGGCCCGGGACCAGTTGGCTGCTAAGCAGGGCAGGCAGCGGAGGCAAAAACACCCGGTGGGCCGCATGTGGCCTGCGGGCTGTAGTTTGAGGACGCCTGTCAGTTAGAGAGAAGCACAAATTATTAAGAGAACTCTAAAAATTGCTTCTCTCAGGACTTGATGTAGAATAAAGCAAAGAGCAGATGAACATAAATTTAGAAAGGTAGAAAAAAAAACCCAATATCATAAAGGGTGTTATATTCTTTGCTAAGGAATTTAGATTTTTAGCGCATATGCTATTGTGGCAAAATTTTATATTTTCAAAGGAACTATATTGTCCCATATTAAAATTACTGAAATTCATACCTTATTTTCTTTCTAGATTATAAGGTCCTTAAGGTCAGGGACTGTGTCTCATTTATCATTATGTGCCCTACTTTACTTTCAAAGCAGACCTAGGTTATACATTTTGTCAAATGGGGCACTATGTCATATGTGGAAGTCCACAGAGACAACAAAGCTCTCCCTTGAGAATCTCACCGAAGCTTGGAGAGCTAATGGGATCAACTGGTTCAGTAAACAATTCAAACTAATACACCCAAATGAATTCACTTTGGTTCTGTGTGAATTTTCCTTAACATCAAACCAAGCAAGTCCAGCAAGCATGATTGGTACAAGTTTCCTTTGCAATGTGAACTCGCCCACGTCACACATGTATAGGGTTTTCAACACGAATTAGTATACTAAAAAGAGCCTTTAGTAAGAAAACATGTCTTCAACCTAATGTTGCTATGAGAACTTGCCTTTCAAATTTTTATACATGTAATTTTATCACATTTACCAAAAATTCAAGTATTATTTTTATAATACCTCTTACATATGGGGAGATATTTCAGAAGTCATGTAAAAACAGAATATCACTTAGTCTCACAGTAGCATTATCTATAACAGAAATAAGAGGGTTGATGTTTTATTTGTGTCTGGAAAATAAGGAGTAAAGAAGAGGTTATTATACAGAAGTGAAAATCACTGTCCTCATCTGCACCTGGGATAGGTGGTCTAAGCCTGAAAGAGGGAGTTTGATGACATCCAGCCCTATGATGGAAAAAAAAAAAAAGCTCTGGATAAGAAAATGATGTACAAAGTCCCTGTGCTTCTGTCTGCAGGGGGGAAGACATGTAGTTTGGGTTAAACATTTGCCAAGCACTTTGAGTATCAGTCTACTAAATTGGCTCGTAATT